>PVJS01012487.1:0-43777 GCA_004027185.1 Glis glis
AGAGAGAGAGAGAGAGAGAGAGACAGGGAGAGAGAGAGAGAGAGAGAGAGAGAGAGAGAGAATGCGTGCGCGCACGTGTGCGTGAGCTGAGGCTGGCCTCGAACCCGGATCCTCCAGTCTCTGCCTCCCAAAGTACTGGGATTACAAGCATGCGCCACCACGCCCGGCCAGATCAGCTTTTTTTCACTCCTTCTTTTCACTGAGTTTGATTGGCTAAGGCTGGGATATAACTGAAAAGCTCAATATGGCAAATCCAGTAATTTACAATCTCTTTTTATCCTCTGTATTTTCCATTCATTCTATTGCCCAAGTTGAATAGTCATTTGTTCTTTAGTTTGGGCAGCTCAAATGACCATTCTTACTAGGTTCTGAAGATTACCTGATGTGGCCAGTTGATGCCATCTCATCACCCTGAGTCTTTGGGTCAGTTTTCATTCTTCAAGGTTAGTGAGCAGTGCATGGGCTTGGAATGCCCATAGCCTTGGTCAGGGGTTTCAGTTCTACTTGTTGAGTTTTACAAGACCCTCTGCTCTCAGATTCTCTTTATTTTGCTGAATGAGTACAGGAGGCTGCCTCTGGGCCTGGTACTAGATGAGAAACCCATAGTGACTCTAAGGGCCAACATCAGTAAGGCTTCATATGAGGACTGAGGAAGAAGGATGGGCACGATAGAACTATCTTATGATCCATCCTTCAATGCCACTACTGGGTCATATACCCAAAATAAATGAAATCAGGATCTCAATGAGATATCTGCAGTCCATATTCAATACAGCATTATTCACAAATGCCAAGACGTGGAAACAACCTGAGTGTCCATTGGTGGCTGAATGGATAAACAAAATGTGCTGTCCATATGCAATGGAATACTATTCAGCCTTAAGAGAGAAGCAATTACTGTCACTTGTGATAACATAGTTGAGTCTGGAGGACATTATGCTAAGTAAAATAAGTCAGAAATAGAAAGACAGATGCTGCACAATCTCACTCATAAGTGGAATCTAAAAGAAGTTGAAATCATAGAAGCAGAGTTGAATGGTGGTTGCCAGGGGCTGGGAGAAGTGGAAATGGGAGATGTTGGTTGAATGGTACAAACGTTCAGTTAAGCAAGATGAATAAGTGCTGGAGATCGAATACGTAGCACAGTGACTGGATTGCATACTTGCTAAGAGGGTAGATTATAAGCATTCTTATCACATACAAAATAAGAAGAAAAGAAAAAGAAAATGGTAACTATGTGAGGTGTTGGATATATTAATTAAGTGAACTGTGGTGGTCATTTCACAATGTTTTCATATACCAAAACATCACATTTTATACCTTAAATATATGCAACTTTTATTTGTCAATTACATGTCAATAAAGCTGAATAAAAAAGAAAAGGAAGGACCATAACTCATACCTTATGCTTCCCTGGGTCTGAAAACACCCTATAAATCTCTTCCAATTTCTCCATGATCCTGATGAAAACAAATGATAAAGAAAACAAAAGGAGGATTTGTGTGTGTGTGTGTGTGTGTGTGTGTGTCTGTGTGTGTGTGTGTGTGTGTGTGTGTGTGCTCACAAAGCAGAGGGTTATAAGATTGGAGATGAAGAAGGGTTTTGTCATAAACACTTAATATTGTCTTTAGACAACTTTACGAATGAACTTTCCCTTGGTCCTTATTATCCAGTAAATGCTGCTCAATAAATTATTTTGAAGAAATAAGCAACAATGAATGTATAATCATGAATGTCACAGAACCCAAAACACGAGGACTGGAAAAGATGTTGCAAATAATCTGAACATAAAGAGGTTTATCCTCAGAGAGGTTAAAGGACTTGGCCGAAGTTATGTGCAGAATCGGGATTAAATAGTAGAGTTGGAATTTTCAAGAAGAGATATGATAAATCATTCAGCAAATCTGACCAACATAGGCTCGAGGATTCTGACCAAATGAACTCACTTCTTCCCAGCCTCCCTCTGCCCATACTTACAAGCTATTTGTTCTGAATTATTTAGAAATTGTTTCAACATCGACCTCACATGTTTGTGTAGACATATCCATAAAGAGTTATTATATAAGCAATATTATTATCGTAATTATTGTTATCATTAGCTGCTTCATTTCTTATCATTTTCCTTGTGGTTCATCTGGGGCCTTCCGAGGGCTGTTAAAGAGCTTGAAAGAATAAGAATCGCACTTGTAGATATTTATTTTCATTGTATTATTTAGAACTCTATCCTAGGGAATCCTGCTAATTCCCAGTTGACGAATCCACAAAAACCTTAAATTCTCACCCCACTCACTCCTCTGTAAGCTTTAACAGCAGCAAGATGGAGTGAAGGCCGTTATTACTAAAACTTCATTACTCATACAAAATATTCGTGAGCGCTCCTAAGCCATGGTGTATGATCATAAATAATTAAAGCAGAACTATGCCTGTCAGAATAACTGAAGCAAAGATCTACTCCTCTGTTTGCAGGCGCTGTATGGGCGATGACTTCCTCATTAATGCAGCAATTCGCTGAGGATTGCTGTAGTTAATGGGAATTAGCAAAGTGCTAGCATCCCATATTCATCTTTAGAGAGGCTACCTAGTATTCAAAGTGATAGGCCTGCTCGACGATACTTACTCAAAGAGCTCTGCTCTTCAGGTCTTTAGTTCAAAGGAGCACCTCGGGACACACATATCCAAAGGTGTCACTAGAAGACTTTCTGTAGGGGCTACACCATTTTAGAGTTTATTGGAATTTGTGAGTCCAGTGTTCCCTGGATTCTTTGCCTTCTTTCATTTTTGTACAGAGTAGTGACCTTTATAAAATGACTTCAGGTTTGCGCTCTGTTACCAAGATGCTACTTATCAGTTTACATAATTGCAATCTGTTCAAAATTCAGAATATATCTATTCAGTTTTTAGTCAAACTACATAAAGTAGGCAAGTATTTGTACAACAGAAAAGAATATGTCAATATTAAAAAGAAAATTGTCATAGCTTTAAGTAAGTCCAATTGAAATGTCATGAAAATGTAGTTCATTTGTTCTACAAACATTCATTCATTCATTCATTCAACAAATATTCATGGAATATTTACCATGCAACAGTAATTGTGTAAGCCAGTGTGCAAGATAGACCAAGTTTCTGATCTCAGGGAATTTATAGTCTAGCAGGTTCATGCATTAGCTTGAACTATGTGAATTTTCTTTTATTTGTTATTGACTTATAACAATGCAATTTCATGTGTTTCAGTGTAATACAAAGAAAGTGTGTTATAGGAGCATATAGGAGGAATCCTAATGTAGTCCTTGAAGAAAGATGTTTGCACCAGGAGGAGGAGGATGCGTAGGGGTAACCTAGATGAAGAGGAAATGAGCAGCAGCCGTGGCATGTATTAAAGCTCAGAAGCAAAGGAGGACTCAGTTGTGCTAGAAAACGTCAGTATTGGTTGCAAAAGGGATGGGAGTCTGGAGGTGTAGGCAGGGATAGACAGTGGAAGGACAGGTCAGTCACATTGTTTGAACTGCATCTCAGAGCCGGGGAATAGTTTTAAGCAGAAAAACTTGGTTGAAAATCACTCTTGGTGCAAAACCAAAAGAAATGAAAGAGAAGCAAGTCTGGACATGGAGTGAATGTTGGAAAGCCTGGGAAATGGTGACGGGTTATGCATGCCTGTACTGGAGGCTGGGGCAGGAGGATCCTAAGTTTGTTGTTGTTGTTGTTTTTGGTGGTGGTACTGGGAATTTAACCCAGGAGTGTCATATCTCTGAGCCATACCCCAGACCTATTTTATTTTTTATTTTGAAAAGGGCCTCACTAAGTTGCTGAGGCTGTCCTTGAACCTGTGATCCTCCTGTCTCAGTCTCCAAAGTACTGGGATTATAGGTGTGTACCACCACACCCAGCTAGGATCGCAAGTTTGAGGTCAGCCTGGGCACTGGGCAACTTAGTGAGAGCATGGCTCAAAATAAAAAAATAAAAAGGGCTGGGGATGTAGCTCAGTGGTAAGGAGCCCCTGGGTTCAACCCCCCAGTAATGGAAAAGAAAGACAACAATAACAAAAATGCTGATGTTGGCAATGGAGAGTAAAGGGTGTTCTGGGGATAGAATTGATAGGTCTTGGTGACCCAATGGATGTGGAGAATAAAGCAAAGAGCCAAGGGAAAGGCCTGGATTTCTAAGTTCATGGTGGTGACAGACATTGAGATAAGGAGCCCTTAAGGAGGAGTAGATTGGAATACTATTGAGGTGATGAATACAGACTTAAACATATTGAGTTTTATTCAATTTTGGGGGTGGTTCTTGGGAATAAAAAAACCCAATGGCACTCAATTATACAGGTTTGGAGTTTGAGGAAAAATTGAGGTCTGTACAGGAGGTAAAGATTTAAGAATCAGCTGAAAGTAGTGGCAATTGAAGTGAGGAGCACCAATGAGACTTCCCAAGGGGTGGATATAAAATGAGAGAAAAGAAAGAATAGATGGAGAAAGAATAGGCTATAACGGAGTCTAAAAAGGATAGCAAGAAACTGGGGCAAGGCAGGGGGAGGAATTTGATATTGGAAAACAGAGGAAATAGAGTGGTTGGAAGAGGAGTGAACAGTTATTGGTTTCTACAGCTGCGGAGGTTAAGAAAATAAAGTTATAAGTAATTGTAAATTTTAGTAATAGAATCAGATAATAAAGTGGGTGACCAACTTAGAGAAGAAGAAATTTGTTAAAACCCATTTTTATTACAGTTTAAGAAAACTATTACAGTGATATATTCAAATTAAAATTTTTCTTTTCCACTTGGTATTGACTAATACTGGGTCTGTCACTGGCTGAGTGACAACGATTTATGTAACAAGAAGCCGTTGCTGCTTGTTTGTATCCAAATCACTGTTGTCTTCAATTTGGTAGGTCACAGACAGGATGACCCTGCAAGGTCTGCTTTTCCTGGGATGATCCCATCATGCCCGTTTATCCCACTGTATTTGTGTATGTGTGTATGTATATGTATATATATATATATATATATATGATATATATGTGTATATATACATATATATATATATCACTGAGCTACAGTTTAGCCCCCATTGTACTTATTAATATGACCTCCTTTTACTCTAAAAAACATCCTGATTTTGATGATACATGAAATGTTTTTTTCAAGTCATAGCTACACTGCCTCTACTTCTTTCCAAATTCATTTCTCACTGCTCAGGTAGGAAGGTGTTCAGTTCACATGACCTGATTTTGCTCTGTGCTCCATGGCTAATTATAAGAAAATCATAGGAGACACAGTTATGGATTTTTTTAAAAAATGAAAACACAGTCAGAAGCAATGTATGCTGGAAAAGATTATTTTTCTGCTTTGGATGAATAATGTTCAATCAGAAATAATCAATATTTATCGAACACCTATTATGGTAAGGCACCATGTTCAGATTCTCAAGTTTCTTGCTCATAGTAGCACTTATTTTTAGTACTTTGATTCGGTCTGTAATACTTGGTCCTGCTTTTTATTGGCCTTTATATTATTTAGGTTTTCTTCCCCTTCCCTCCTTTAAATATTAGAAATAGAACCTCACTTATTATGTCTGTGAATTAGTAGTCTACTTAGACTCTATTTATGCTAGCTTGCAGAAGATTAGTTGGTGTCAGGTCCATGATACATCATAATAAAGATGCTCACATCTATAGAATACAGAAGGAGCGTGCCCCTAGAATAGTGGATGGGACATTTCCTTCTGGACATGGTTGTAGTATTTTTCCTTGCAGCACTTTGGGAGCAGTGAGTGGACCAATAAAATGGGTGGCGGGGCTGGAAGGAAGCTGGGAGGGGCACAAGAAAATGAGAGCCAGTCTGAGGTATCCTGCATCCTGCCCCTCCCATCCACCTGGCCATGGATGCTGATCTGAGGTCAAACCCCAAAGGAGATGGGGCAGGTCTGTGGGAGGTTCAGAAGGAACATTGAGAATGGAAAACTTTTCAGTGTGAGGAAATAATCATGCACCAGGCAAAGGGAGGGCTTTATAGGAATAAAAAAAAAAAGCAAAATGAAACAATAAAAAATCTGAAAAATAGAGCCATCAGGAGCAAGTCAGAAGGTCCTTGGGCACTTGGGCTACGGAACAGGGCAAGGCCCTGTCTTATACTGGGGAACCGAGGGCAGAGGGTTCAGACCTTTTGGATCTTGCTCCATCAGTAAAATTGAGAAAGCTTTGCTAATATAAATTTATTTATTTATTTATTTTCTGTATCATAGTAAAATATAGTGTACAAAACATTCAAATATAGATCTTTATATTTTTTTCTATAAAGAAGATATAAAGCAAATGCAAAATGAATCTTGATTTTCTTCTTGCATCCCAGTGCATTATTTGATAGACAACCAACCAACCTAGGAGGTGCTGAGAAACCAGATCTGAAGAGGGGCCAGGGAAGTGAGCTGGGGCCCTCGAGGATTTTCAGGAGGATCTCTATTGTGCGTGGTCCTTGAAAAGGGGGTGGTAGTTTCTATTTCTAACTCCTGTTCATTTAGGGTTCAGAGGCTCTTGTTAGGCCGAGCAGATGATCTGAATATGCTCTTTCCAGGTGATAATCTTTGGGTGTGATTAAGGATGGGTTACTTACTGGTGAGGTCAACCTTGTAAGTGGTGTGTGTTGGGGTAAACAGGGAAAGGAGGGGTTTGGAGTGAGTGTATTAAAGATGATTCACAGACCAGAAAAGAATCTAGTAGCCCTGTGTTCTCTTCCTCTTTTTGTTGGGTGAGTGGGGAGAGGAGTTGAGTGCTCATGCTCCTTTTCTTCTATGAAATACTTGAAGAGAAATAGGGAATCTCTTAGCATCTACTAAATAGGCAAATAGTAACCTATCGTCACTGGCTTTGACCAGGGTCTATCTGATATTCAGTCTCTGTCTGTCTCATTGAACAGAGGAGCAAGTATAACCAGTGGGCCATTCCCCTCCTTTAAATTTCTCATTTATCTTTTCTATGTGCTTTTTATAAAGAAGGGACTACTTTCAGCTCCAGGAGTGGTTGTTGGCTTTTCTTCCAGAGTGTGGCTTAATTTTGCACCATTTCCCATTCTCTCGCCTTCATTTAGTTGTTTATTGTAATGAAGACTCACTCATGCCCTTCATTTATATATTTATTCACCTTATGCATTCCACTCAATATATTCTTAGATTACTTAATGTGTCCTAGGAAGTGGAACATCCATGACTGTCTGAGTGGGTAAGAAATGGCACCATCTGAAGTGTGAAGCCTTGTGAGGTGTCTTTCTGATTGGAGATAATATTTTTTAGGACACCTCTACTCACCAACTCAACTTTCTCATTGTTGGATCTATAATTTCAAACGTAGGTAAAAGCAATTTTAGACAAAATTGTTGGATGCACTGACTAATGTTCTCATTTTGGACCTCACGTGTAAAAAGTAGAATTAAGCTTTGGTCCAAGCTGGCCGTGGTGGTGCACACCTATAATCCCAGTACTTAGGAGTCTGAGACAGGAGGATTGTAGGTTCAAGCAATTTAGCGAGACCCTGTTTCAAAATAAAAATAAAATAAGGATGGGGGAGTAGCTCGGAGGTACGTGCATCTGGGTTCAATCTCCAGTGCCAAAGAAACAAATCCATTGGTCCATGCAAGATCCCTTTTTATTTATTTTCCATATTTATTTCATATCCCTGTTCCCATTACCCTATTCCTCTTTATTGTAGGCACTCACTCTAATATTTCTGATATATTCCTTGAATGTGAGAAGATGTGTATTATAAAAAAAGTGTAGTTTCATTTGTATAAATAAAAACACATATTTTTCACTAAATCCATTGTTGTTGCCTTTTTCACACTTTGCGTGTGTATTTCTGTATGTACATCTAGTTTGTTGCTTCTAAATTTTTTATAGAATTCTATAGTTCTGATTATTGGTGAGTTTCTATCTCTTTTCTCTACGGTGTAGTGGGTGCTGTGGTGTGCTTCCCAGATTCTGCTTTAGGAATGGACTTGTTCCTCCAGCAGTTAGGAATTCTCCTGGCTAATTATTATCTATTGCCAACCCTTTCCAGGAATAACCCTCGGGGGAAGAGAACTTCTTTGTCCAGTATATGCACCTCTGAAAAAATAGTCTAGCCTGGCATGGTGACATATACCTGTAATCCCAGTACTTGGGGAGGTGGAAACAGGAGGATCACAGGTTCAAAGCCAGCCTCAGCAACTTAGTGAGGCTCTTAGCAACTTAGCGAGACCCTGCTTCCAAATAAAAATAAAGTCAGTCTGGGGGTGTAGCTTGGAGGTAGAAGGTTTCTGGGTTAAATCCCAGCAGAAAGAAGGAAGGAAGGAAAGAAGGAAGGAAGGAAGGAAGGAAGGGAGGGAGGGAGGGAGGGAGAGAGAGAGAGAGAGAGAGAGAGAGAGAGAGAGAGAAAGAAAGAAAGAAAGAAAGAAAGAAAGAAAGAAAGAAAGGAAGTTAATTTATATACAATAACTAGTTGATCTGGACATACAGGTCAAGGCCCTTTACCCTAACTTGAGACAACTTGAAAGGACCATTGGCTTAAGGTTGTGAGAGGCCCAGAATTTTTTTTTTTTGCAACCTAGATTTGGAGGACCCAGAATTTCATTTCCTCTATATTCTAATGGTCAAGCAGATCACCAAGGCCAGTCCAGATGCAAAAGAAGTATTCAATTTTACCTCCTAATTAATGGAGTGGTAAAGTATTCGAGGTCAACTTATATTTATCATAAATGGCAACACTTGCTATCAATACTAGATTAGAAAAGAAAGCCACTTTGGGGTGATAATTTCCTATGGGTCTCTCAAGTTTCTTTACATATTGTAAGCAGTACCCCTGACTGCTTTAAGTTCAGACTATCTTTTTGAGAGCTTTGTGTACTGAACAGCCTTGAAAGACAGAAATAATCTCTCTCTCTCTCTCTCTCTCTCTCTCTCTCTCTCCAAAGTCAGGTGGGATTATAGCCCATTAAAGAGAGAAACGCTAAGCTCAGACTTCCTCCCCTATAATGTAACACACTATGTATGCAGGTGTCACCTGGCCCTCTTTGCATTGCCCCGAGGGAATTGGAGCTTGAGGACCTGGTGCAAATGCTAATAGTCTCACTACTGCTATTGCTGTGCACAATAAAGGCCTTTGTCTCTGACCCAGGCATCTCCTATCTCCTGTAGATTTTTTCCTGGGCCTCTCGCAACCTTAAGCCAACGTGTAAAAAGTCTAATTACCTTTCCAGAGAGATAACATAGAGGAGAGGGTTCATTCATTCCTGCTGTGGTTATAGGCCTGTGCATGATACCATCTCGTACCCTCTGACTTGTCTAGTGGCCAGATGAATGACTCTAAGTGACCCCAGTTGATGCCATTTGGAATAGAAGAATTGTCTAGCTGAGCCCTGCCGAGTTCTTAAGTGCCAATATCATGAGATATAATAAAATGATTTTTGTTTTATGTTATTATGAACAAATAGATAGCCAGAACAACATAGATCTTGCTTCTCTGATAATAGGGTCTCAAAATAATAGAGGCCTGGGAAGCCTGCGTTCAGAGACACTGAGGTGTCTTGTCTGCATTTAAGGATCACAAGTGAGTCAGGCATGATTACTGCAATAAGTAGCAGATCTGCATGGCAGATTAGAGGGGCAGCCAGTGAACCACGGTCCATCGGGAACTAAGGAAATGAGTAATGAATGCAGAGTCTCTAAGAGAGAGCTGGATGGGAAGCCAACAAGAGGATTCTTAATCTATGTAAACCAAAGAGACTAAGGACACTTGCCAACATGGACAATCTTTTTGTCCCATTTCTTAAAAGGAGCCACTTTTCTGACCCAAAACTCACTGAACTAAAGGAAAAGCCAGCTACTCATGAATAAGGACCTTGTAACACTATACCAGTGTATGTGGTAATGATTTCTCCAGAGCTTTCTTACGGTGATCTAAAGAGTCACCCTGGCCCACTTATTGAAAGCATGTAGGGAAACAAAGTAAGAAACGGAGTTTTGACCCAGGTTAGGCTCATGGGAGGTCCAGAGGGCGCACAAACCCACTCTGTATGATCATCTCCCCAGGATGGATGCAATGGCAACTTGGCAGAACCCCGTATTGGTATCTTTTTCTGTGAGGTAAGAACTATCAAAGTGAGGAAAATCAAGCTCTGGAACTGTGCCCACCCCACCAACACAGTAATTAAAGAAAAATTGCAACCCTGGGAAGTGCGAGATAGCAGAAAATAGTTTCTCTCAAGGACCTAAAAAATTCAGAGATGCTCCCTATCATATATCCATTCAATTCACAAGTTTGGCATCTAGAAAAGCCAGATGGAACCTAAAGGATGACATGAGGCTACTTTAAAAGCAACCAAGTGTAGCCCAACTATATTATGCTCACTTGACTAGATGTAGCAAGGAGTAGTAACACTGCCGGAAGACCTCGTAAAACACATGGACTTGAGAGACTATGAGATGAATGCTATGAAGATTCAGGGACTAACCATATTAGTGAATTTCAGGAATCCAGTGGTCAGGAGCACCTCAGGATATCCCATCCCAAAGTAAAATCAACAAGAACAAAAATTATTTCATCTCCCCACAAAGAAAGAAGTGCAGTGGTCTCTCTTTGGGTTTTGATGGCAGTACATTCTGCATGAAAGACTGTCAGCTTTGCATGGGGCCCTATGCAGGAGAGTCTCTGTGGAATGTCCAGGACACCAGGATAGCAGGCTTGCCAACTGGGATAGATAATTCAGAAGATCCTGTAACATTAGAGGTCTCTGAGGTAGGAAAAGATGCTGTGTGGGTTTTCTTAGAGTTCAGGAGCAAGGGCATGCCATCTCTAATGAATATATGTCGTTCTTGATGCAGAGAAAGGAGAACTCTTATACACTATTGGTGGGAATATAAATTAGTACAGCCATCATGGAAAACAGTATGGAAGTTCCTTGAAATAGATCCAGGTATTTCACTACTGTGTATATATACAAAGGAAATTTAATCAGTTTATCAAAGAGATACCTAAAATCCTGTGTCTATTGCATCACTATTCATAATAGCCAGCCACGATGATCATCAACAGATGAATAAAGAGAATGTGGTATATATATACAATCAAATATTACTCAACCATAAAAAAAGAATGAAATCCCGTCATCTGCAGTCACATGGATAGAACCAGAGGACATTGTGTTAAGTGAAATAAACCAGGAACAGATAGACAAATACTGCATATTCTCACTCATCTGTGGAAGCTCAAAAATTTGACTTCATAGAAGTAGAAAGTAGAATAGTGGTCACTAGAGGCTAGAACAGGGCGAGAGAGAGTGATTGAGGGAGGTTAGTTAATGGGGACTAAAATACAGTTACATAGGAGGACTAGGTTCTGGTGTTCTAAAGTACTGGAGGGTGACTATAGTTCACAAAAATTTATTATATATCTCATAAAATACTGTAAATGAAGAGTTTGAAGTATCCCATATAAAGAAACGATAAATGTTTAAAGGGAGGGAATTGCTCAGTATCCTGGTTTGATCATTATATATTGTATACTGTATTGAATTAACATACTGTACATACATTATCATGTATGATTATGTGTCTGTTAAATAATTATATGGTATTCAAAAATCAGCTCCTGGCCAGCTACTGGGTCTTGGCAGAGATGGAGTGCCTGACCATGGCTCATCAAGTGACTTCCCACTATATGATAGATTCTAGCATACCTGCTAAGTCATAAAGTTTGGATAAGCCCAGGAGTTATCCATTGTAAGATGTAAATGGCACAACTGGAATCCAAGTAGGGCTAGAGAGCAAAAGTCAGTAGCTTATGCATGTGGCTGAGACTGCCATGTTGTCCACTGGGTTACACTAATGCCTCTCCCTTAGCTCATGCTCATGGCCAAATAGGAGGTTCATTATAACCAGTTTATGAAGAAAGAGAAAGGCTGAGCTTCATTCACAGAGGGGTTGACTGGTATATATGTATGCTATGGTGGGTTTAGACGTGTTTAAAAATTTTTTGACATTCTATGACATCCTTTTGATCCATGAAAAGATGAAGTCTAAGTCCCTTCCCCTTGAATATAGGGTGACCTTTGTAACTCACTTCTAACCAATATAATTCTCTTCCCTTTGAATATGGGGAGGCCTTAGTAACTCAATAAATGATACTGAGTGATTTCCAAGGCTAAAGCATATTAGATTTCCCTTCTGGCCTTTTCTTCTTGAGGTACTTGTTTCTGGAACCAAGCCACCATGCTTTGAGAAGCTAAATAGCCCTATTAAACGGCCATGTGTAGGTATTTCAGTCACAGCAGCAGCTGAGATCCCAGTGAATAGCTGGCCTCAACAAGCAGGCCTGTGAGTGAGCAAGCCTTCTCAGGATTCCATCCCCAGCTGTCAGCTGTCCCACCTGTTACATGGAGCAGAGGAAAGCTGTTCCCACCGAGTCCTGTTCAAATTTAGTATACGAATAATTTTGATTTGCATTTCCCTGGTTGCTAAAGATATACGTGAGAAAACTAAATGTTGTTGCTTCAAGCCACTGCATTTTGAGTTATGTAGCAATAGTTAAGAGGAACAGAAGCTGCAACACCACCCAATCACAGATGATCTTAAAATGTAGTTGTGAGGGGAATTCCCAGGAATGGGCTAAGTTTGGGGTGATATACCTGGTCATCTTCTTTATGTAGGAGAACTGGCCCCAGGGCTGAGTATGTATGGACTCTGGGCAAAAGCAAATGACTTGGCTAGTTCATCAGGGACATGAAAGAGAATGACTATAAGATCTGGAACAACACAGTCGGGGCTGGAGACATCTGCATTGACATAAGGATTGAGCATTAAATGTGAAAATCTAACAACATGGCAATGGCCACCAGAGAACATCTACCGTGGGAGAAGTACTAAACAACCAAGTTGACAAATAACTTGGTCAGGTGATATGAACTAGCATCTCCTATTGGTTATCCCAGTGTCGACACAATGGACACCTGATGAAATTGCCATGGTGACAGGAAGCTATGTATGGGCCCCGTGGTCCTGACTTCTACTCATTAAGGCTGATCTAGCCTCTATCACTTCCCAAAGTTTGAGCTGCCACCACAGAAACTAAAATCAAAGTGGTGCCTTCTAATTTGACACTATCTCTTGAGGAACTACTTGATGGAAAACTGAGTATCTTGGAATATTACACACTGAAAGGGTCATCTGTTCCTTTCCACTAAGATAGACAATAGTGTTTGACGAACCAATGTGGGATCCCACATACCATCACATTAGACCAACTGATGTGATCAAGAGGAGACAGAACAGAGTAAGGAAGACTGTATTTGGCACTCAGAAGTTCCACGTGGGTATCCTGATCCTCTCTTGTCTAGTTTTTATGTCAATGGATAATTACAGATGTCACAGAAAGCCTTGGTGACCAGGAGTTGAGCTCCTCAGTGACAAGGATCATTATTCAGTCATTATTCAATGATTGGTAGACGTAGGCATTTAAATATCCCTTTCTCCCAATTTAGGACAATTCTGAAGGGCCACCTGTTCAAGTTACCTATTTCTACATATGAAATCACCCCAAAACTTAGTGACTTAGAAGAAAAAGAACCCCTTTATTATTTTGCTAGATTTCTGTGGGTCCAGAACTTGGGAAGGGGTCAGTCGGGAAGTTATGACTTAAATTCTTTCCTATGGTTTCTGCCAAAGTGGCTAGAATGGAAACAATATTAGGATAAAACAGCTGCAGGTGGGCTGATTCTCTCTCTCTCTCTCTCTCTCTCTCTCTCTCTCTCTCTCCTCATGGACTCTCAGGGCCTCACCATGTGCTTTCTCCATATGAGCTAGCTCGAGATTTCTCATGGCGTGGTGGTTTCAGAACATTCTCACTCCAATATGGCAGCTAAATATTTGAAGAACCAGTATTCGAGCAAATAACCTGGAAGTTGTATCCCCTTTATGGCCTCTCCTTGAAACCCACATAGCATCACTTTTGTTATCTTCTGCTGGTAGAAAAAATTAAATAAGTAGGGCATGGTGGCACACACCTGTAATCCCAGTACTTGGGAGGTTGAGAGAGGAGGATCACCTGTTCGCAGCTAACCTCAGAAATTTAGTGAGACCCTCTTCAACTTAGTGAGACCCTGTTTCAGAATAAAAAATAAAATAAGGCTGAGGATATAGCTCAGAGGTATAATAATAGGACTGAGGATGTAGCTTAAAGGTAGAATGCCTCTGGGTTCATCCCTAGTAACACACACACACACACACACACACACACACACACAGAGAGAGAGAGAGAGAGAGAGAGAGAAATAGTTGAATAAAAAAAGCTTCCCCAGCCAGGAAAGAAGATATAGAGCCTTCTTTTCAATGGGAGGAGTGTCACTGTCACATTGTAAGAGGAGACATTATCGCAAACATTTTCAGAAAATGCAATCTGCCACACTATGCTAGCTTTGGAACTCCCCTTTGTTGGGACTGCATCACCAATCAACTTCACCTTGACCCAAGCTTTCTTCCTTTCTCTCCTCCACAGGTGTTGATACTGAGAGCGCTACCTTATAAACTTCTTCATTATAGTCTTCATTGTTTAGTCTACCTTCCAGGAAACCTGACCTGCAACAGCCTGATAGCCATTTAGGTTTCCCCTGCTGTGCACTGAATGATAATCCCCTTTGCTCATTTTTCTACCTTTTTCTTTTTAATTTGCAGGACTTTGCAGCATATGATAAATAACTGTCTTGTTTAAGATTTAGAAGTGGCAAATATATTCTCCCAAACCATCATCTGTCTACTAACTCCATCTACAATACTCTTTATTGTATAGATATATAGACATTTTGTGCTTTGGCCACCTATTTTAGGAAGTCTCTTTCTATCCTAAAGTCTCAGGCATATCTTGAACATTTTATTCTATTACATTTATAATTTTATCTTTCTTACTTAGGCATTTATTCCATCTGGCATCTACTTTGAATATTGTATGTGTAGTAATTCAAGATTACTTTTCTCTACAGAGTGCAAGAGTGTTCTGTATGTTATTTTCTAAACATTATGCCACTTTCCTGTTTTTCTGAAACCTTTTATGTTCTGCTGATCAAATTTATTTAAGTGTCATGTTTTTTCCTAAAACTTTTTGATATACTACTGTATGGTAAAGTATGATTCTTTTTCTTTGCTCTTAATGTTAAAAACTGTCTTGTCTGTATTTGTATGCGTTTATTTTTCCACAAACATTACAGAGTAAATCTGTAGAGTTTCTAAAAAAAATTGACTGGGAATTTTTATTGGAATTGCATTACATGAGGAAATTAGTTAAGGAGAACTGAGATTCCATCAAAGAACATAGTGTATCTGCCCATTTATTAAGATTATTAAAAAACATTTTTCATGGTACTCAGGATTGAACTTAGGGGCACTCTACTTTTGAGCTATGTATTGGCCAGGGTTCACTAGACTAACAGAATTCACAGAATGAGTATATGGAAAAAGGGATTTATCAGATCAGCTTACAGTTTGAATTAATGTAGTCCCGAGTTCTGACTGCACGTGGAGAGTCAGAGGAACCAGTAGCTGGTCGAGCGGTCTAAGAGCTGGAGTCTTAGGATCGGAGCAACCACTAATTCAGTCCCAGTCCAAGATGTGAAGATCAGGACGCTCTTTGGAGAAACGATGGTGAAGTTTCAGTTCTAAGGGCTGGAGGCCGATGATCTCAGATGAGAGCAGAAGATCAAGAAGCTCTTCAGAGAAATGGCGAAGTTGGAGGCCAACAATTTCAGACCAGAGCAGATGTGCTTTCTTCTGAAAGAGTTGTGCATCCCTCTGCCCGGCTTTCTCCTTCTTTTATCTAAGTCCTGCACCTATCAGAACCCTGCTGCCTACATTTAGGGCAGGACTTTCTGTTTAATCTGCTGTTACATAAACCAATTGTCTCATTGACACACCCAAAGTCACATGATCTTGGGTGTGTCATGATCCGGTCAAGTTGACAAATTAGATTAACTATCACAAGCTACAACTCCAGTCATTTTTATTTATTTATTTATTTTAAATTGGATCTCTTTAGGTTGCTGAGAGTCTCACTAAATTGCAGAGGCCAGTTTCGAACCTATGATCTTCCTGTCTCAGCCTCCAAAGTACTGGGATCACAGGCATGCTCCACCATGCTCAGCTCGAAATGTTTTTCAATAATGGTAGCACTGAGACTCATCTAGTGATGCAGCCACTATTCCCTGTTATTTGCTTATCAAGGCAGACTTAGGAGACTTTATCAGACCTAGAAATATATGTGGTTGATCTGATGCTAGTTTTAGAAATAATAAATAAGTACTCCCCTCCAGTTATTATTATTTTTTTTTTTTGCAGTACTGGGGATGGAACCCAGAGGCATTCTACCTCTGAAATACACCCCCAACCCTATTTTTTATTCTTTATTTTGAAACAGGGTCTCACTAAGTTGCGGAGGGCCTCACTAAGTAGCTGAGGCTGGCCGCGAACCCGAATCCTCCGGTCTCAGCCTCCCAAGTACTGGGCTTACAAGCGTGCGCCACCACGCCCGGCTCCCCTCCAGTTATTAAAAACCTATTTTGTAATTAAGAAAAGGAAAGTCATAAATGGACAAAGGCTATGAGCAAATAGCTACCAATACCGATGTTTTAGTAAAAGATGCTCAACTTCACCCATAGAGAAATGCAAATTGGACAAATTATATATATATATTATATGTCAGTATTTGTCCCTGAAATTGACAATTTCAATAGTGTTAGTCTGTATTAGCAAGGTGTGGGGGAAGCAAGGGGTTCACATACTTTGTTGGAAGGATTCCAAATGGATACGAACTCTTTGAAGGGAATTTTCTCGATGTATTTTAAAATTTAGAAATATGCAAAACATTTAAACTTGCAGTTCTACCAGTAGAAATTTATCCTTAAAGGGTCCTTACACATCTGTGTGAACTTGTAGAAAGAAGGCTATTCATTACAGTATTATTGATGGGAGTAAAAGGCTGGGATGACATAAAAGCCCATCAATAGGGTCGAGTTAAAAACTATTTGTACACCCGCACAACAGAACATTATGTAGCCTTTGAAAATAATTAGATATAGCTTCTTCCTGGGATATAGAGCAATCTCAAAGACTGTTAAGTGGAAAAAGCACAATGCAAAATGCGTGTAAAGTCTACCCCGGCTGCATAACGCAGAAAGGATGCATTAATATACATGTTTGCATTCCCATAGAATATCTCTGGAGTGATAATTAAGAATAAGATAATAGTGGTTGCCTCTGGGAAGGACATCTGGGAACTGAGGTTTGAGGTGGGAGAAGACGTTCTTTATACTCTCTATCACTTTGAACTGTTTGATTAATTTTTTAACAATATGTATACATTATTTTTTAAAATAAATTAAAAACTATTCTAAAACTTAGTTTCTTCCTCTTGCATTAGTTGTAGAATATTATCCCATATTAAGGAGGTTTTGCTGTATTTATATTTGACCTAAAGACTTTATCCTCTTAGTTTCTTATAGGTTCTTGTGTTCCTTTCCGCACACTCAAAGGAATTATTACAAGAAATATTTTTCGACTAAAAGTCAAAGAAAAAAATACCATGGTTTTAAAGCCTGTGGCAATGGTAATTCCTTCTATTTAAAGGGAAATGAGGGCTGAATAACGTTCCATTGCATTTGAACGTTAAAGTAAAATCTGGAGAATTCCCAATAGACATGTGCTATGGGCTCAATGGCGCCCTCTACTCTTGTTTATATGTTGAAATGCTGACCCCCAAAACCTCAGAATGTGATTGAATTTGGAAATACGGTCTTAAGTTAAAATGAGGTTATATAGGTAGGTCCTAGTCCAATATGACCGATGTCTTTATAAGAGGAGATTTGGGAATAGACATGTAGACAGAAGGCTGTGCCAAGGTGCAGGGAGCCCACAGCCATCTATGAGATAAGGAAGAGGCCTCAGGGGAAACCAACCCTGCCCACACCTTGACCTTGAACTTGTAGCTTCCAGAACCCTAGGAAAATACATTTCTGTTGTTTAAGTCACCCAGTCTGTGGTACTTTGTTGTGGCAGTCCTGGCAAACAAATATAGCATGGTAATAACTTAAAGAAATCTCATGTAATAGAAAGAGCAAACCTTCAATAGATGAAGTTTTCTAGGTACCTGGATTTTGAATGTTCAGAATGGACTGACCTGGACAGTCTTTGTTGGCTTTATCAGAGGATAAGGGAGCATCTCCACTACCACTTCGAATTCAAGTAAGAAGATGGCAGAGAGGAGATCAACGTCTGTCCGTGCAACCAGGTAGAGAATGTAAATGTGGGCGTGTTCTTGAAATCTTGAAAGTGGAGGAATTTCTGTGCTCTTGGGAGTGATGCTTTAAGACAGATGATAGAAGAGATGGATTTACACATTAGGCAGACTGCTGAGCACAGGTGGAAAACTTTCCTACATGGTATTATAGAAAGTAATTTCTAAGATATAGTATTCATAGTCATTTCTAAACACAAGGAGAACTCTCTGTGGACTAGATAAAAAGAGGCACTCTGAAAAGGTGGCAGTCGATGGACAGGCCTCATTGCCAAGCCAGATCCGATGCCTCTGCTAAAAGGCTGGGGTTGAGGTCGCTGCCCAAACCTACTTCTGCGGAAATGTCACTCCATCAGGAACTACCCCAAACCAGACCACCTGCTAGAGGACTGCTCCACAGACGAGTGCATGCAGAAACGCTCGAATGTCAGCTGCAGCAGCCTCATCCAGTTTCATTCATGTCTGGCTCACTGACCAGGTCCTCCCTTAAATGCATATATTTTCTGCTTTATGCCCCAGGGCCTTTTCCAAAACTGAGGGAAACTCTTTGGCCCATGGGCAAACACAGTCAAAAGTTGCAGAGAGTTAGCACCCTCAGGGGTGACCATCAAACCATGGGTGATGGGAGCCCTTCAGCAAACAGTTCTGGGAGGCATCCTATATGCATCTCAGAGGTCCTGGGGGAACTGAGCAACTTTCAAATGTTCCCTTAAATTGGCTTTGCCTGCTTCCCTATGCCACTTTATTGCCTCTTTGCTCTTGTTTCTTGGGATTCCTTTTAAATAAACTACTTTCAACTACTTTTGTAGGCTCTGTGTTGAAGGAAACTAAAGCAGGTGCCATCCAAGAACAATTCAGGACCTGAGACTGGGCTCCCACAATGAAAGAGAGGCCACCAGTCCACCAAGTAAAGATATTTGTTACCCCGGGAATGAGAAATAATAGAAACAATCCAATAATGAGTTTAAGAATATTATTAGAGAGATAAAGGAGGTTTTCCCAAACCCTATATATGAATAGGAGATTATTAAACTATAAGAGGCACTCGAGAAACAAGATCTGGCAGTTGATAACTTGTTAGAAATGAAAAACGTGATTGTTGAAATAAAAAATTCATTAAGTGGGTGGAGTAGCATATTGAATACACCTGAAGAATGAATCACTGAGTTCCAAGTGAGGGGAGATATTTCAGCAACACAAAGCTCCCCGTTCATCGAGTAAGAATTATAGGAAACATAGAATTGGGAGAGTGAAGGGGAGTCAACACAGAAAGAAATAATTCTGAAGATTTCTATAACTGGAGAAAAACTTCAAACTGAAAGATTCCATCAAGTGCCATTCAGAATGAAAACTAAACAAGAAGGCGCAAGCGGGTGTGAGCGCGTGCTACAGGGATGTCGTGTGAAGCAGCTCGGCCTGACTCACTACAGTATTACTTATATTCTTATGGGTAGGAGGTTTCAAATGATACAGATTTTGTTTTTAATTCTTGAGAAAAGATTCGGTACATAGCAATGGAGGCAAATTGAAGTGAATATTGAAGTAATGACTAGGTAAACTGAATTTCTAAGGGCAATCTGATTCATTCTGGCCAGGAAACATCCGCATTTTTTTTTCTCTCTCTCTGTACTGGGGATTGAGCCCAGAGGTGTTCTACCTCTGAGCTACACATCCAACCCTATTTTATTTTTTATTTTGAAACAGGGTCTCACTAAGTTGCTGAGGGCCTCACTAAGTTGCTGAAGCTGGGGGATTGCAGAATCCTCCTGTTTCATTCTCCCAAGTATAGGGATTACAGGTATGTGCCACCATGCCCAGTCATATTTTTTCTCTTTATTAAAGAATTGGGTAATGAAAATACCTATGTATTAGTGAATTTGATCCTATGGATAGGGGTGGGGACAAACTTCATAAGGATCATTACTGTTCATCTTCCTAATTGGACCAGGTCAAGGTTAATGGAGCCAGCTCCGGGGAGCAAACTGGCTATTGCAGTCCACACCGCTGGGAATATAATTTGCTTCCCACATCAATCTCACTTTCCCCTTCAGTCATGCCATAGAGAGCGGGGGTCTATGTCGCTGACACTCAATGGTTCTTCCTCAGCTGTCAATTTCTGCTCGGTGACTGTGCTTACATGACACCCTAAACAATTCTTCACCCCAGTCACAAAGAGAAAGCAAACACACCAGCGAGGCCATGTAGACAAAACATTTGTGTGTTAGATTTTTTACCCTTCGATTGGCTGATGTGATATTGTGCAGACGCAGCCTGTACCTGGCATTGAGGTTCTGTTATTTCCATTGTGGCTGCTTCGTAGGCTGCCTTCCCTTTATGGAGAGGGATCTATTTACTTTAGTGGTCTTTTGGTACCCTGGCAGCACTGTCTCTTTCTCAGAGCTAAGTACCAAAGAAGGGCAAATCCATATGCTCCCCACAGTCTGAACTTCTTTTGCCATGTTAAGCAGCTCCTGCCTGAACCTGGAGGAGGCATTCCACGAGCACCGGAGAGCCCAGAGACTGGGGGAGTGCACATGCTCCGCCATATCTTAAGGGAAGCAGCAGTTTGCTGGCGATGTTTGATGGCTTTCTTTATCTCAACATAACAATCTCTGGGGCACACTCTGGTCTCTCAACGTGTCCCTATTTAACTACACTCCTTACTTTTAGCTGCTTGGGCTCGGGTAACCAAGTGGTGGCAGAGATGCGTATAGGCGATCTTAAATCATTCTGATTTTCCCAAGTCCCTCCGCAGTTTTCGGATGGAACATATGGCAGTGTTATGTCTATTTGAAAAAGCCTTTGCATCATATGTTTATACAACTGCTCACTATCCCAAGACAAAAATTCTTTTCCTGTTATTGCCCATTTGCTGACTAAAGAAATTATCCTCTTTATGTATTCTGGTACTTTACCTGGATATCTTACATGTTTAATTATGTAGCCCTCAGTCCATAATCTATATCTTCATCATCTCAGGACATTTTGCTTCTGTGAATCCAAAGCTTAATGATATGTTGGGAGATAAAGGAGAGGTATTTTTAAAATTCTTCTACTATTACTCTTTCCAAGATTTTTTTAAAATCGTAGAATCACAAGTAATAGAGTCAATAGGGAAAGACGAGTGAATTCTCAGATGTTTTTTATCCATTCTTCAATTATGTTGTGCTGTGCAAAATGATAAAACCTTAAACCTTCTATACCAAACAATCCCACTTAGACTTCACACATTACATATAAGATAATGGGAATAGTTCTACTTACCCCACAAATGCAGTCACCCCCAGAGCTGGTGGAGGGGTGCCATCATTTGACCCATGCCAGCCCCAGTCTCCATGGAAAAAAAGCAAGAAGAGCCTTAGGACATCCAATTGAACCCAATTTTTAGATAGAAAAACTGAACATAGGAAAATAATAGAGAAGAACATCACTCATGGAATTTCAGAGTCGAATATGTGTCATAGAACAGCCTGCAAGGCCTGTTTGTAGGTTTTCCTGTAAATGATACTTACTACTTACTCTCTTCGCCCCAGTTTAAAGCCCTTCAACTATTTCTAAATGTACGATTTCTTCTTGGTGTCACTCGGTCCAGTGTGCCTCTTATCCATGTTACATCTGAGTGAATGATTCTAACCTGAATTTTTTATTTCTGTTCCTATGATAGGAATTGGCTTCCATTGCACTAATGGAATCAATTGTAGACCAAGCCCATGATTTTTATGAGTTTATCAGGAGTGTTGGGATGGGGGGGTGAAGCATCATTTAAATATTTTAAGGTTGAAATTCAACAATTACATTGCCACTCAGCACTTTGTGAATGTTTTGCTTAGGTCTCAAATCAAAGTGTATTTGAAACGTGGAGGTTAAACCGGTTGACCTGGGAACTTCTTGGAAGAAGTTCTATTACATTAGCTAATGCAGTACAAAACCTAACCAGAATTGGGCAGCACATTTTGCATATAAACCAAAGGCATCGAATTTGTGGCTTTTGCTAGCTTTGCAGAAAAGGTTTTTTAAAAATACATTTCTTGATAGTGCAAAACTAGCAAAAGCCACAAATGGAATGGGTTTGCTTCTCATGGAAAACCTTTTGCATCCTGGAGCTCTGGTCAGCCTCTGCAGTACTTTGCGGTTTGCAGCTAAAATCTCAGAACAGGTCGGTTATCATCTTAGTTCCTCAAGAAGCCGAACAAGTTCCACACAGACCACCAGAGTGGTCTATGGGATGTTGCCCATCTCATTGGCGAGCTAATGTTTCTCCATCAGCTTACAGCCTTGAACAGCAGGACCAAGAATCATACTCAGGAAAGCAATTTGTTGGCTTGTCAGACATCATTGTGTCTAAAGATGAGTTCTATGGTACAATAAAATTGATCAGTTGATCTAAAACAGAAAAAGTAAGGTCTCCAAGAGCCATGGCATAATATTTAAAAATAGTTTATATTTCATACAACATTAGTTATATATTCTTGGACAAAATTGCATAAAGCATATAAGAATGTGGGCCAACCTGTCTTTCAGTCTATCTATATTGTCTGTCTTTGTGTGTGCCTGGTTATCTATCTACCAGGAAAATAAACAAAATGACTTTAGATTATCCATGCACTTATCTAAAGAGTAGAGCTAGAGCTAGAAAAAAATATGTTTCCTTCTACTCCATACTATAAAGAGCCATGGTCTCCAATTTTCAGAGCTATCCTTGATTACATTACATTGCTGGCCGTTGAGCTAACTGTTGCTATTCAACTCTGCATTTCCCAGGCGGAGGCTTGATCCTATCTTTCTACTCATTGTTGCTGGTGACAATCTCAATGTTCATTAAGGGAACAGACACAACGAAATGGGAACAAAGAGAGAGAAGAAACACAGGTGAGTTCATCTGGTCCTTTTTAAAAAACTTTGTACTAGCTGATGAGATAAAATGAGGAAAGATTGAAACTCTTACTTAGAAAGTTCTCTTTAAATTATATGTGGATTTATTGAGTTGTGCACTTTTACACATGCATTGACTTGTGAACTGCTATACCACTGATTGATTGAAAATTAGCCATGTGTACAGCACATGGGCATTCATCACACTCTAGTCTCTCTGTATTAAGACAGTAATCAAAGAACAAATTACTCAAATACTGTAAAATTATCCCTGTGATAAGTGAGAGCAAGGAGAGGTGAATGCTACTAATCATATATGATAAGGAGCCACCAGGGGAGGTTTCCCTGAAGAAGTGATTCCTAGACTGGGATCTGCTGGAAGAGCAGGAATGAATTGGACAAAGCTGAGAGTAGAAGAATGTTCCAGAAAGAAAGAATAGCATGCACAACAGCCCTATGGTATATGGGAGCTTGGTGCACTTGAAAAACACAAAGACAAAACCAGTACTTCCAGGAAGTGTTTCTGCTCCTGGAAAACCACTGTATTGATTCAGAGTACAGATTTTTTCTTCTCCAGATACTTTGGCTAATTTAATATTCATAGGGGCAAAAAGGAAGAGGAGTTCAAAGGGCTGCTTGGATCACATGCTAAGTGCCTTAAGGACCTAACCAAGACAATGCAGTATGCCTTTCCCCATTCCCTCTCATTAGGAATGGCAGCAGAAAAGCAAAGACACAACAAACCTTGGGGCTTCAGTATACATTAGTCCAGTTCAATACTGAATAGTGCTTTTTACCTAAACCCAGGACTGATGTTTCTCCCTAAATTCCCAGAACAGGTATTGAACTTCTAGCACTTCAAAAATGGGGAACCTAAGCCAGACATGGTGGTGCACACCTGTAATCCCAGTACTTGGGAGGCTGAGACAGGAGGATCTCAGGTTCGAGACCAGCCTTAGCAACATAGTGAGACTCTCAGTAACCTAGTGAGACCTTGTTTCAAAAAAATAAATAAAAAGGGCTGGGGGTATAGCTGAGAATGCCCCTGAGTTCAACCCTCAATACCTCAATACAAAAAAAAGTGTGGGAGACCTTTCCGCCTTTCCATAGCAAGCACCGGAAGAAGATATCTCTCATGGCTCCTTTCCTAGGAATCAGAGCTAGATCTAGACTCCACATCCTCATGTCCAGAAAACCCTGGGATGGGAGTGCAGGACCTGGTGAAGAAGACCTCCTGAGAAATGTGGGCGGTCAGGGCAGCAGCATTGTCGCTGTGGGACCACAGGGTCAAAGCACGTGCAGGAAATTGAGAGCCATGGATGCTGAGTCCATTAGACTTCAATGGCCCCTTCCTGGGAGCACTGCCTGGACAATCTCACTTAGGCATCTACTGAAAGTTTTCCAAATGGGGGCCACCCTTGTGTCACTGTCAGCCCAAACTGCTTTTCTAATGGAAGTTTTAATGGCAGATTCCTGCCTGGTGTCTGTCTGCGCCGACACGGAGAATCTCTGAGAACCACTGATCATTTGTATCAAACTAATGAGGTTGTCCTTTTTCTGAACATGATGCCTGAATTGTGTGCTGACTTTGGATATCAAGTGTTGCCTTTTTCTCTCCTCTCCCAAAGCTTGTATAATTGATGATTCTTCCTGCTAGGATAAGTTTTTGAGCACCAAATTCATTTTAATAGCAGTTTTTGCTTATTAAACAAACCACTATGGGTTTTTTTTTCCTGTTTACTTCTACAGCCAGAATCACAGAAGCACAAAACAAATCAGCCTAATTTTGCC
The DNA here is from genome assembly GCA_004027185.1 of Glis glis. Lineage (NCBI taxonomy): Eukaryota > Metazoa > Chordata > Mammalia > Rodentia > Gliridae > Glis > Glis glis. The sequence continues at coordinate 24,954 of PVJS01012487.1, forward strand.
GTGAACTTTGCTTTTGACATCTTTCTATTTTTCAAAGAGAATAAATGTGCTGTTACTTGACTGCTCTCTTTCAGACTGAAGAAGCAGAGAGCTATTTTTGAAGCTCCTTAAATCAGAAGCTATGGCTTTTTATAAAAGCAGCCCCACAGGATATCAAGACTGTGTTGGGAAACATACGTGATAAAAAAAAAAAGAAACAGACCGTAAAAATGAACTGGGATCACCTTGTAATTGGGCAGAGAGGGCTTCCTGCAGCTCCCCGTGTTTTTTTAAAAGCCATTGCTTCTGCATTTCTCACCTTCTGCTGTAAGAGATTGTACACAAAAATCTCCAATTGCCAAGCAAATCACAGCCAAAAGTCAGACCCCCTGTTTGGAAGAGACCTTTCTCCCCTCAATATTCTCTTTTATTGATGTTATGGAAAGAAATTAGAGATACACAAAGAATCAACAGTGGTTATAGTGGAAACGCAAGTCTTATACAAAGAACCCTGAGAGAGGTCTTACAATATGCCGACATCCACCCAGGATGGCGTTAGACAGCTCAGTAAAGTTTAATTGTTTTACTGCTGTGCTCCAAGGCAGACACCTTGCATGCCAATGGCGAGCGGATAAGTGCTGTGTAAATAAAGTGGATTATTATTATTATTTTATTTAATATCGCTAAACTGCTAAATAGCTGTTACTTCCCTAGCCAGCATAGGAGCAAGAAAAACTGGGATTCCATATGCCTTGGGAATGATTCCCCCATCTCATCCCAGAATCTGCCCGTGACTTGGAAGGCTATAACTTCAATAAGGCTGCTTCTTCTCTTTCTCCTTCTCTGAAGTGGGGTCAAAAATAATTGTTGGATCTTCCTTTCAGAACACGAAGGAACAGGAATCATTGAACATGCGTATGGTTATTACTCATAAATAATATTTACTGGTTGCTCACTACTTTAACAGCTCTGAATTAGGAGACATGTAGAAATTTTTTAAAATATAAAAAAGCAGGATTAATTTTTATGGCATTTGCCAATTGTTGAGTGATGTGTTAAGAATAACTTTTAAGTCCAATTTGCAGTGTTAAGAACAATTTTTAAGCCGGGGGTGGTGGCGCACGTTTGTAATTCCAGTACTTGGGAGGCTAAGACAGGAGGATCGGGTTTGCGGCCAGCCTCAGCTACTTAGTGAGGCCCTCCACAACTTAGTGAGACCCTGTTTCAAAATAAAGAATAAAAAATAGGACTAGGGGTGTAGCTCAGAGGTAGAATGCCCCTAAGTTCAATCCCCAGTACTGCAAAAAAAAAAACTTTAAAAAAAAAGAAAAAATTTTAAGTCCAATTTGCAGATGTGCAGACACAAAAAAATTGTTGGTATGGAAATTTATGAGAGTCTTAGAACCAGAATTTTTAGTGGCAAATATTACCTGAGAAGACTCAATGAGAACACATGTTAGGACTGCCTTTCCTGTTATCAGTTTTTGTCACACACATCTACTAGTTAAATGGCAAAAAGTTAGGTAGAAAACTTCTCCTTAAAAAAATCCTTCTTGGAAAACTTATTGCACAAAGCCATGTGCTTGTATAAACATTCACCATGAGAAAGCTGAATGGGTATGAATAAATACTGAAAAAAATATATATCATATATTCCTTCTCCTAAAATGAACACATTGATAAGTTTTACTCTTTTATGAGATTAATAGTTTTTGCCTGAGTATAAGCCTAAACCTAAAGAATGTGCATTTTCTGTTGAGTTTTTCCAAATGTATTTCACATGAGCGTGGAATAAGGTGCAAAATTATGGGGCAGGAAGATTATATCCTACGTTTTAAAGTAGGTTTTAAAATTTATTGTGCTTTCTCTGTACTTAAAAAACACCTTCTTATGATACTAGTAAATTACTGTTTTCATCCATATGTTTATGACATGTAAACTTCCTTGTATGGATGGATAGACAGGAACGTTATTCTTGGAATTTGTTGACAACACGGGTACAATTTTTCACTTCACTTATTCTCAGGGAATTCTGCAAAGCCATAAATTCAGTGTTAGCTGGCTAGAATGTTTCTAGGAAAAAGAGACAGAGAGACAGAAAGAAACTTAAACATAGTGAATTACTCGATTCCAAAGAAATCTTAGTGGCATATTGGAAATTGAACACATTTTGGCTGCCTTACTGAAAGCACACCTGCGTACTACTGATGGAGACAAAACTGGCTAGACTTGACTTCAGCTTTGTGTACCATTGGTGACGCCTTACCTATTGTGTTGCAGTTTTGTGTGCACACATGTGGAGTGGACAGGGCAAAACTAGAGGAAGACTAGTCTAAGACTATAGGAAAAAATATTCTAAGCAAAAGAAATTGAGGTGGGTAGTAGTGAAGAAGGAGGCCTTGCTAGAAGATGGGGCTGGAGGCTCTCCTTTGCGTGCTCACTGAAGTTTTCTAGGCAGACATGCCAGTGGTCCAGTTCAACCACCTCCATCCCTATTCACCAGCAATCTGTCCTATAACCTTTGTCTCCATGTTTTCTCCTGACTTTGTGACTGCCTAGTGCTGAATTCTGTTCCTGTGAGATGTACACACCATCTTCAATACCCTCAGGCGTTCTCTGCTCCTTTCTTATTACTCATACGATGTTATCCTGAGATAATTCTGACTCTTGGCCCCAGAACTCTTTATGATGGCCTGGGTTCCCTCTTCTGGTCATTAGATGGGTCACATTTTAGGTAGTATGGTTTGGATGTATCCCTCAAAGTCATGTGTTGGAAGTTTGATCCCCAATGAGTTGGCACTGGGAGGGGAGACCTGATGAGAGGTGATTGAGTGGAGTCCTCGTTTATGGATTGATGTCACTGTTGGAGGAATGTGTTAGTTATGGCGAGAGCAGGTTGTTATAAAAGTGGCCTGCTCCTGCCCCATTGCTCTTGCTGGTTTGCCCCAATGCTTACACCTTCCAACATATTACCGGATGCCAGAGTCATCCTCCTGAACTTCCCAGCCTCCAGAACCATGAGCCACACTAAACTTCTTTTCCTTATAAATTACCCAGTCTGTGATATTCTGTTATAGCAACATAAAACAGACTCAGACAGTTCCAGTATGCCATACTTTCTTTTACATGCTATAAATATGAACATGAAAGGAACCTGAGGGATCCTGCCCTTGAGTTTACAGTTCAGTAGGAGACACTGTCACATAGATGATGTTATTATGACACGTGATACAACTGAAATACTCTATGGATATAGAAGACACAGTGATGGACAGCCTGGGGGAAGCCGGAAAGGCTTCACCAAGAAGGGAGCATTTGAGATGAGTCTGTGGTTCAGATTCAAGACCTGGCTAGTGAGCGCTCATGTCAGTGCCTCTTTCTTTCTGAGACTCTGACTGTTCAGGGTTTGCACATAAAAATCAACTAAACAAAGCAAAACTTCTATTCAATACAACATGTTTGAAAGGGAAGGGAGAAAAAGAAAGACAAGATTAAAAAGCATAACTACAACTATAAAAATATGTTAACATATACACAACATAAAAATGTAATTTGTAGAACAAAAACCAAAATGTGGGAAGGAAAAGAGAAGTGTAGAGTATTTGTGACTTAAACTACATTACTCTCAGTATAATGTACAGTGTTTAACTGTAAGATGTTTCATGTAAACCCAATGGTAATAGCAAAGAAAATACTTATAGAAATTATGCAAAGGAAGCAAGAAAGGAATGAAAGCATGTTGCTATAAAAATTCAATGAAACACAAAGGAAGACACAAATTAGAAAAAGAATGACAAAAAATTACAAGGCAGACAGAAAACATCTAACAAAATAACAATAGTAAGTTCTTTCCTATCAACAATTACTTTTGCTTTTAATGTAAATGGATTAAACTTCCCAACCAAAAGACACAGAGAAACTCAGTGGGTAAAATAACAAGATTTAACTATATCCTATCTACAGAAGATTCACTTTATTTATTTAGGCACTGGGGTATGAACCCAGGGACATTCTACCTCTGAGTTACACCCCCAGCCCTATTCTATTTTTTTATTTTGAAACAGGGTCTCACTAAGTTGCTGAGGCTGTCCTCAAACCTGAGATCCTCCTGTCTCCACCTCCCAAGTACTGGGATTACAAGCATGTGCCACCACTCCTGGCTGGAGAGTCACTTTAGATTTATAGACACATAATTGAAAGTGAAAGGATGGGAAAAGATATTTTGTGAAATGGAAACCAAAAGAGAATAGAGGAGGCCATAGTTACATCAGACAAAATAGACTTTTAGTCAAAAACTGCCGAAAGGGACAAAGCCTGACATTATATAATAATAGAGTCAGCTCTCCAGGAAGCTATGACAATTCTAAATATATATGCACCCAATATTAGAACACACAAATATATAAAGTAAACATTGACAGAACTGAAAGGAGAAATAGGCAGTAACTCAATCACAATAGAGTCCAATATCTTACTTTCAGTAAAGAGTAGAACGTCCAGTCAGAAAATCAATAAGGAAACAGAGGATTGGAGTAGCACTCTAGACCAAATAGCTCTAAAAGATATGTACAGAACATTTCACCCAACTTCAGCTGAATATGTATTCGTTTCAAGCACACTCATAATGTTCTCCAGGATAGATGACATGTTAGGTCACAAAACAACTTGTAACAAATGTAAGATGACTAAAATTATGCCAAGTGTATTTTCTGACTACAATGTTATGAAACTAAAAATTAAGCAAACAGAAAACTAGAAAAGTCCAAAAATGTGGAAATTAAAGAACACACTTTTAAAGAACCAATGAGTCAAAGATATATTAGAAACTATCTCAAGACAAATGAAAATGAAAACACAACAAATCCTCTAAATATATTACTCTTAAGTAAGGTTAAGAGGAATGCTTATAATGATAAACTCCCACATTTTATAATAAAAAACATCTCAAATAAACAACCTAATTTTATATCCCAGAAAATAGGAAAGAGAACAAACTAAGTCCAAAGTTAGCAGAAGGAAGGATATGATTAGACTATAGGAAAAATAGATGAAATGGAGAACAGAAAAACAATAGGAGAAAATCAACACTAAGATTGGATTTTCAAAAATACTAAACCAACCAGGACTAAAGCACACACATGTAATCCCAGTACTTGGGAGACTGAGACAGGAGGGTTGCAGATTTGAGGCCAGTCTCAGCAATATAGCAAAATCCTCAGCATCTTAGCGAGACCCTGTTTTAAAATTAAAAAAAAAAAGTAAAAAAAGGTGTAGTTTGGAGTAGAAAGATCCTGGGTTCAATCCCCAGTACTAAATACATGCATGAAATCAACATATCTTTAGTTACATTATGTAAGAAAAAAGAGAGATGACTCAAATAACAAAAATCAGAACTGAAAAAAGAAATATTACAACCATATCACAGAAATAAGAAGAATCGTAAGAGACTACTATGAACAATTATACACTAACAGACTGGATGACCTAGAAGAAATGGATAAATTCCTGGAAACACATGACCTACCAAGATTGAATCACACACAAAAAAAAAAAAAAAAGAAAAGAAAAGAAAAAGAAAGAAAGTTTGACCAGATCTATAACTAGTAAGAAATGGAATCAGTATTCAAAGATAAGCTGACTTCACTGGTGAATTCTATCAAACATTTAAAAAGAAATAATGCCAATCTTTCTCAAAATCTTCCAAAAAAATTGAAGGGACTTGCAAACTCATGTTATGAGGTCAACCTGGATGAACCTCAATTCCATTCAACGTTCATGATGAAGTCAAGGAGAAAGCCTGTCCCGTATATGAATGACCTTCACACCTCTCTAAACTTTGTCAGGCTCCCTTGCAAGAAAAGCAAATATCACACCAAAGATTGTGCACATATATGTTTGTGTCACATTGAACCTCACTATGATATGTGATTACAATGCACCAATAAAGTATATTAAAATAAAGTAATAAAAAAGAAAAGTAAGTAGCTCGGGCTACAAACTTTGATAAAAGACAACATTGCAGCAGCCCTCATAACATAGTTTCATTGAAATTCTTTTTTATTTTTATATTCTATTTGTGTCATGATCCTGGTATCCTATTTATGGTAGTTTTATTTAATGCCCTTTAAAAATCAATTTTAGTAAAAGTTTTGAATCAATTTAAAGAAGGCTATAGTTCAATACAGTGAATAATCAAATAGATAACACCCAAAGAGTTGATTTCTCTTTTTATACTTTTATAGATGCATTGTAATTATACATCATAATGAGGCATAGAGTGATAGGAATATATACGCATATAACACTTGGTGTGTTTCCCTCCCAATCCAGCTTCCTCCCCATACATGTCATTGAGATTGGTATTGATAATTTCATATATGTACATAGCATTATTTATTTCAACTGCTACCTTCATTACAACTCCTTTCCCCTTCATCTCTCCTCTAAACCCCCTCCACAGCTCCTTTGGAATCTCCACTCCTTTATCTGAGGTCTCTTTTGTTACCCAATTTCTCTCTAGCTTCCACATATGAGAGAAAATATACAACTATTCGCTTTCTGAGACTGGCTAATCTCACTTAGCATAATATTTCTTAAAGACCGAAGTTTGGAGAGCTTTGGATTAAAGCAAAGGCACAAAGCCTGTAATTCAGAGAGTGAGCAAGCAGAGAACATTCTATTCTTCAATGTTGTGGTTTTTGCATGGTTTTGAGAGACAATGGGCTCAAGCTCCTCTTTTGTCCATCTGGGCAGCACGCATGGTTTTGTCTGCCTTCCCAAATCACCACTTGTCTTGTGTAAGATGCACTGTCAAGTAGAAGTGGGCAGGGAACGTGAGCACTTTGTGTTGTTGCCTGAGTGGGCCTTTTCTGTTTGCCGAAAAGTGTTTGGTCCAGCTACCGGAGGAGTTACACTAATTGCCTCATTAGGCAATCTCAGTGCAGAAACAATATTTAAGTACATCAGTGCAACTCCTGGGTATATGTAGGACTTAATAGCAGATGAAGCCAAATGAGCTGAAATGGAAAATTTATTTCTTTTTTAATAAACATTCTTAAATTCTCATTAAAAAAAGACAGTAGACAATTCATGCTTTTCAGCAAGATATAGTTTTTCTTGTCCTAAATGCTTCTAAGTCATTTAGAAAAGCTTTGGAATATTTTCTGTAAATTATCCTAACATTTCCAAGCATGGGATGTTTAATAAGAGCCTTACTTCCTCTAAAGTTAGATGTATAATATGTAAGTCATAACAACAAAATGCACAATATGTAAATTTATATGTAATACACGCATTCATAAAGGAGAAGAATGGCCTTTAAAATGTTTAAGGATTTTTTTGTGGTACTGGGGATGGAACCCAGGGGTGTTCTACCTCTGAGCTACACCCCCAGCCCTATTTTTAAATTTTTATTTCAAACAGGGTCTCACTACTTGCTGAGGCTGCCCTTGAACCTGCGATCCTTCTGTCTCAGCTTCCCAAGTACTGGGATTACAAGCAAGCACCACCATGCCCGGCTTGAAGGATTTTAATAGCTATTTTAAAAATATCTCCAACAATGGTTATTGAAATTTGCACTTGGTTTTATAGTTGCTTAATATAAGTATTGTCCCCAAGTCAGGGGACTGGCTGAACCAGAGAGGCGATCTGCAGCCATTCATTTGTGCTTTTTAAATTGATTGTATGAAGAAGGGGTACCTGAAGGGTAAAGAGCCTGGAGAACCCCTACGCCTAAGCTGTTCTAATCTCTGCAACTCCTCCCCTTTCTCATCTCATGGTGTCTACCTGCTCCCCAGCTCCTCATCCCCTCGCACCTGCCTATCCCAACAGTTTCCAAACTGGCCTCTTGATGCTAGTCTCTCCCCTTCTTCCCCACCATCCCAACTTGCTCTCAGCAGAGACTGATCTTCCTAAGATCCTGTCCTCACCCAGTCACCTCCTTCCTCTAGAAATCTTTTTGCGTTACCCATTAGTTTAGGGTACCTTTCTGGCTCCTTGGCCTTGACTTTTGTCATGGGTGACAATCTACCTTCAGCCAGAATTTTCCTCTCCGTGTCTTCACACTGACCTCCCCACTCCACCAGCCAGATCTTCTCGGTGTTTCCATTGCTTCTCCCACCCCACCATCAAAAATAAATAAATAATAAATAAATGGAAGAAGGAAGGAAGGATGGAAGGAAGGAAAGAGAAAAAAGAAAGACAAGAAAAGTAAGTGTGTATGTGCGTGTGTGTGTGCCTTGCATACTCTGGGTTCTCATGCTGGTTTCCTCTCATGTGCCCTCCTTCATTCACCATTTCACCTCCCATAAGGCGGAGCCCATGTTCTACTTCTGCCATTCCTGCTGGAGGGATCACTTCAGCCCAGAGCAAAACCAAACCTTGCACTCGCCTGAGTCTAAGCGGCACTTCTTTCTGTACCATGGATTGCCATTTCAATTATGTATGTTTATTCTCAAGTCTTTTGTGATGAGACTTGAAGCTATTGAAGAGCAAAGACCATCTCGTAGTAGTTGGTATACTTTGAAGACAAGGGTGCTCAATAAATCAGTTGATTAATTGATCAATTACGTGCTCTGATGATTTGGTTTTGCAAAACAATCAGTTAACCATTTTGGACAGCTATTAGAAGCTCCTAAATTTTTGGAAAGTGTTTGGGGGAATCTGTGGTCTATTATAAGACTAGATTTGAAACTCCACTTAGTTTTCAGTTTCCACAGAACCTCGTATAGTATGGTGGAATCAGGGGTAGTCAATACATGATGAGAGGAAGGGCGGTAATGAGGGCTTGAAGCACTGAGTTTGGTTTTCCATTCTTGGTCTGCTCCATAGACCACTTTGTACATAATACCTGTCTGTTCTAAGGCTCTGAAAATTGACTTAAAATGATACAATCATTTTGTTATGTTTATATTTTGTGATTATGGCCATTTTCAGATCCAGGACCACATTTTGTGTACATAGAATTTTTTGGTTTTGTTCCATGAAATAAGTCAGGCATGGAAAGATAAATATCGCATGTTCTCACTCGTATGTGGAAGCTAAAAGGTTGATTTCAAAGAAGTAGAGAATAGAATAATGGCTACCAAAGAGGGGTTGGGAAGGGTCTCAGGAAGGGCGAGATGGAAAGAGAATGCTTAATGGGTGCAGGGGTGCAGTTGGAGGGGAGGAATAACTTCTAATGTTCTATACTACAGTAGGATAATTGTCAACAATTACTTGACTGTTTCAAAATAGCTAGTAGAGAGGATTCTGAATGTTTACCACACAAAGAAATGATATCTGTTTGAGGTGCTAGATATGGCAATTACTCTGTTCTGATCATTAATGATTGTATACATGTACTGAAATGTCACACTGTACCCCACAAAATATGTACAATTTCTGTGTTCATTGAAATTAAATAAATTTCAAGAAGAAAAATCTTTGATTAATGAAATATGTTAAATCTCCTTATCATCATTGCAATCTAACTAAGAAAAATCTTTGTGATTCTATTGCTAAGATTATTACTATTTACCACAAATTTCTATTGGAGTCAGAAAAATCAAATTACCTTTTTGTGAGTAGGATCTGCCATTTGAGACTGTCTCTGCTTGGAAGATACACATACACCTGCAGCTGGTGGAAGAGTAAAATGATACAAATTTGGGGGATATTAGTTGGCAATATAAAATAGCCAATTTAAAAGGCTGAATCCTTCGACCTCGTAATTCCGTTTCATAGATTTAAAACATTTTCATGAATGTACACAAACATTTAACTCTGAGAATGTTCATCTCAGCATTGTTTCAAACAAAAGTACAGGTAACCAACATATCTATTTGACTGTAAACTGGACAGATTGTGTAACTAATTTTCCATGTCCTCTATAACGAACACATGCGTTCATTAAATAGTTTTTTATTAGTATGCTTTTATCAGTGCATTGTAATTATACATGTCTAATGTAATGCCAGCATATATGCACACAGCACTCGGTGTGATTCCCTCCGGATCCCACCATAATCCCCCTTCCTACCTCCTCATACACGTTGGTGAGACTGGTAGTGATACCTTCGTATATGGACATAGCATTATTTGAACTATTTACTTCATCAAGCCTCCTTTACCCCTCCCCAATTCCCTCTCCTAATCCCCTTCCACTATTCTACTTGTCTCTCTCCTCGTCTACCTGAAGTTCCTTTTGTTCCCTATTTTCTCTCCAGCTTCCATATACAAGAGAAAACATATGACCCTTGACTTTCTGAGATTGGCTGATCTCATTTAGCATAATATCCTCCAGTTCCATCCATTTTCCTGCAAGTGACATAATTTTGTTCTTTTTTATGGTTGAGTAACATTCCATTGTGTATATATAGCACATTTTCTTCTTGTGTTAATTTTTTTAAAAAAATCATGTGTTGAAATAGTGTGCAGGTAATAATTAATTTTAGTAAAATTAATTGATATATAATAAGTAGTGTATAGACCCCAAAATGTTACGAATAGTTATGTCTGGTAGATGGACTTATGTGAGAATTTTCTTCTTTTTGGCATATATCTACATATTCAAAAATTTTTAGAATAGATATAATTTGATATTCTGTATATTTGAGAAATAAACAAAAGGATATAGATGCTTAATGTTTTGTTATCAAACAGCATTTTATTTTTGCTTACTATTGATAAAATGTAATATCTGCCATCAGGCAAACACTTCCATAAATTTCTTCAAGAAAAACTATAGCTAACTGAAAACTATTGCCCTCAAAGGGCTTCCAGTTTGCAATAGTCTTATGTGGATCTAGGCAGTCAAATTTACTAGACAGAAAATAAAGTTTAAGCCCACAGAAAATTTTAAAAAATCATGGTCTTTTATTGTATCTTTGCAAACAATGGAAATATATAGATTCTTAAAATATAATTCTAGGGAGGGAATTCTGATTCCTATAATAAATATATTCTAAAACAGAGTTTACTGTAACTGATAAAAGCCAGGAGTTGGCCTCCTCTGGGAGGCAGACGGTGACTGTTTTCAACTACCTGGAGGGGCTCTGAGACATGGGGGATTACATTTTTGCAACTCAGAAATTTCAAATGCAGTCAGGACAAACAAAAAATACTATACCTGTCACTTGCTCTTTCTTCTTTTTGGTTTTTTTCCTCTGTGTCTTTTTTGCTTTTCTTTGGGTCTTTCTTCTTTCATCCTCTGCCTTTTTCATCTTCTGGCCCTCCTAGAAATCACTGAGTTAATACCCACTAGAGTGAAGTCGTCATGCCTGATTAAAAAAAATAATTACCCTCCTTTTTCTACTTTTCTGTCTTGCTGACATCTCTCATCAAAGTTTGGGTTTGTGGAGCCCCGTTTCCCAGGGTGAAGTCTCTCCCAGGTTGTAAGTTAGGCACTTTGGGAGGTACATTAACTCTTTCTTGCCACTAGGGGACCATTTTGTATAATGCTTCGATGGATTCATTATCATTTATGTACACTGAACCCAATTCTGCCCAGTCCATGGGGTGAGCAGGCTGTCAGCAGAGAACCTATGTAAACACACCTTGGTCAGCTTTCCCGGAGGGAAGAGCGAGGGGAAGAGGAACTCCCCTTGGAACTCTTCCTTGTGCTTTGTTAGCATGAGGGTCAAACCCACTATTTTACGTGGCCCCTTAATATGTAGCAGGATCTTTTTTCTTAGTAGAAAGAATACAAAGGATGGTGGTAGGGTCAATACAGTTAGAAAAACTGGAAAACAACAGGTTACAGTGTGATCTTTTCCAGGTAATTGAGACCATTTATTACCTCAAAGGGAGTAAGTGGCCATTGAGGAAAGCTAGCGGAAGGGCTGATGTGGGAAGCCCGCGAGGGCAGACTCCTAGGTCTTCCATTTGTATGAAAAATGGGAGAGTCATAAATATCAAACTGTGCAAGCCGCATGAACAAGTGACAAAATGTAGCAATTACGTTTAAGAGGGAGTCTTTTGCTATTAACAGTTAGACAAGGAGGAACGGCAGCACAATTAGAAGAACCACGAGCATATCTGACCAACTTCTCTTGGTAAAGTGAATCTGCCTGACCCAACGCCATTACTCCCTCCACCCGGAGCCTCGCCTTCCTGCTGACGTCGAGTGCTCTCCGAGTTGGTGGTTGAAGTGTAGGGAATTGGAGCTCACTGGTAGAAAAGGTTGCTCTACTTTTGCAGAGGGCTTTGTGGGCCTCTTTTAGCCTCTGAGAATTCCAGTGCATCGCTGTGCAAACTTAGGGTTAACGTCTTTTGCATCGAGAATGGTGTCACTTAGTCTCTTAGTTCCATCCATTTACACAGCAGGCAGCTTTGCATTCGGTTGTAAAGAAGAAATGCCCCAGTAGGTTTTCCTCCAATGCAGAGAAAGTGTGCTCTGGCCCTTTGTGGGTCAGACAGCAAGACAAGAGGTGAGCGAGGGAAGAGGGTCTCCCAGGTGTCCTGGGCTGCAGCCCCCTGACTCAGGAGAAGACAGAATTCACCAGGGTCCACAGTGAAAAAATGCAACATTTAAAGTCATGCTTTGTTTAGAATCAAACTGATAGATGGCGATAGATTATTTTTTATTATTATTTTCATAAACCTGTTTACTGTTTTTCCCCCTCTGGAGTCTGAAAACATGGATTTTTGTTCTTCTTGGTTGCTATAGGTCTCTCTGTTAGGCTCTGAAAGGCTACGGGTTTATTATAACACCTGTGCATGTTCATCAGTTCTAAATTTGGAAAGCACTTGAGGAAGAAGAAGGACCAAAACAAAGTGAATGAGAAAGGGTGAGGGCCGCGTCTGCTCTTGGAGGTAGAGCGAGCCGGCAAGGGTCAGAAGGAGCAAAATGGCAGGCAGTCCTGTGATGCGCTTCTGACTCACTTAGACATGGTATCTGAGGCTAAATCAAAGTCCAGCTTGCTTGCTGTTGGGTCTGATGGCATTCAGCGGTCCATATGATTTTGGGGAATGTTAACATTACAACGTTCATCGCTATTGCACAGAAACTATCACTGTTATGCTAAGCTCAGGTTTTATTTGGGCTGGAAGGACTGTCCACTGCCTGGAAATAACTGCTGTAGCCACAGCCGCCACCCGTCAGCAGGAATATCTGCCAACTGCTTTCCCTGGGGAGCAATTCTGTGCCCCGGGATAAGTACAAATTTTATTTTATTATTTTAGCTGGCCAGAGCCCTTGTTTGAAGGGGGCACGGTAGAGAGAGGAGTGGTTTGTTTTCTTTAGAGTGGTGATTCACAAACTACAGTGTGCATCTCTCCCCCAGCCCCCACCATGGGGAGTTTGTTAAATGCAGATTCCAGAGCCCACCCCAGGTTCTACTTGGTGGGGGCATAATGGTTCCAGGGGAATCTGAACTTTTCACTCATGCCTCAAGTGATGCTTGTCAAAGTGATGTACAGACTACACTTTGAAAAAATACTGGTTTGTGCATTTTAAATCAGGATAAGCTTATGAAAGAAAGCCTTCTCTTCGGACCTGAAGTCCATGTATAGAGTTAAAGTTTTCTAGCCACTCCCTGGCATAAGTCTGGCAGAATGATGACGTTCTTGGTATGGCCTCTACTGAGAGATGTCCCAGTGCAATGCTGTATAATCTTGTAATGAAAACAAGTCTGTGGGCCTCCCCTCTTCTCTCTGTTCCGAAGTCAGAACGTTCCAGAGCCCATAGCACTTTTCTGGCCACTGAAGCCTTCAGCTTCGATGCAGCTTTGTGCTGGCCACGTGACTTCCTTTCAAACACGAGGTCTCTTAGCAAGAGAGCAGTGGAGTGTTCCTTGAAATTTCAGAACAGTTTTTATTTGATGTAAAAAAAATGAGGGTGGGGGGTCCAAATAACCCATATTGATAGTCTCATCTCTTCTTGTTTCTTTAATATTGAAATTCTTTTTAATAGTGAGTTGCACCATGGCAAGAGGAATTGGAATGTCTGGAAATGTTTTAGTGTATAAAGAGATTTTTTAAAAACCAAGGAGTGATTGGGATACAAGAGGGACTTTAGATAATGGAGGAGAAACCCCAGTGGAGCGATGGGGGGGGGTCTGGAGGAGGGTGGTGTTGAATGAAGGAAGGAAACACTGGTACTGAAGTTATGTAGACATGGGGAGTTACCAATGCCCATCTCAATATCAGACATGGGGACGGGGAAGGAGTGGGAGGGAGCCGGGGGAAGCTCACTGAGTGCAGTGTGCACGTATGTCCCTATCACGCGGAACTACATAATGATGTGAGACTACAATGCACCAATAAAAGTATTTAAAAACAACGTAAAAAAAGAATGATGCAATTGTTTTTAAATTTACTGGATATACCTTTTTAAAAAGATAACCATAGTTTCAAATTTATTTTTCTATTAAAAATCAATAATAGCTTTTCTGTTAAAAAGCTAGTTTAGAATATATGATTATCATGTAACTACTTTTGAGATGTAATTAATATATGAAAAGCCTTACATATTTAATGTATGCAACTTGATGAGTTTGGAAGTAAGCAAATAACCCGAAATCATCACTGTGATCTATGTCAAAAACCCATCCATCATGTTCACATTTTCTTTCCACCTTTTTATTACTACTATTCTTGGTGAAAAGAACACTTTTAGCAAAATTTTAAGTTTATAATACAATATTATTAACTATAGGTACTATGCACTACAGAGATTTCTAGGATTAATTTATGTCATATAGCCGAAACTTGGTACCCTTTGATTTATATATCTCTACTTCCCCTGACCCCTGAAAACCACTATTTCACTCTGATTCTATTAGTTTGACTATTTTAGATTCATATATAAGTGGTATTGTATAGTATTCAATCTTCTGCATCTGTCTTTTTTCATAATGTCTTCAAAATTCATCCATGTTGTAGCAAATAACAGGATTTCCTTCTTCAAGGGCAAATAATATTCCATTGCACATATATACCACATTTCCTTTATATGCTTATCTCTCAGTGGTTGTCAGGTTGTTTCCATATGTTAAATACCGTAAATAATGCTGCAATCAGAATGCAGATATTGCTTTGAGCTCCTGATTTCAATTCCTTTGAATATACACCCAGAAGTGTAATTGCTGAATCATATGATGCTCTTTTTAAACTTTTTTGAGGACCATCCATGCTGTTTTCCAGTAGTGGCTGCAGCGATTTACATTCTTACCAATCGTGCACACGTGGTGTTTTCTCCACATCCTTGCTGGCGTTTATCTTTTGTGTTTTGGGCCGGTGTGAGGTGATACCTCATTGTGACTTGGGTTTGCATTTCCCTGATGATTTGTGACTTTGAGCACATTTTTGTAGATCTGTTAACCTTTTGTATATCCTCTTTGGAGAAATATCTACTCATGTGCCTTGCCTATTTTTAAATTGGTTTAATTGCTATTGAGTAGTAGGAGTCCCTTATATATTTGGGGTATTAACTTCTTATCAGATTTGTGAACATTTTCTTTGTTTGATAGCTTGTCTTTTTACTCTGTTGATACCCCCCTTTTTGTGGTACTAGGGATTGAACCCAGGGGTCTTCTACCTCCAGGCTACACTCCAAACCCTTTTTATTTTTTGTTTTGAAACAGGGTCTCACTAGGTTGCTGACAGTCTCGCTAAATTGCTGAGGCCGGTCTCAAACCTGTAGTCCTCCTATCTCAGTCTCCAAAGTATTGGGATTACAGGCATGGGCCACCATGCCCGGCTAATTTTTTCAGTTTAATATGCTGAAGATTTTGAATTTGAAGTGGTTTATTTGCGCATTTTTGCTTTTGCTGCTTGTGGTTTTGGTTTCATATCTAAGAAATCATAGTTAAGGTCAATGTCAAAAAGAATTTTCTACTAGTTTCTATGGTTTCAAGTCTTACATTGGAATCTTTAATCTCTTTTGAGTTGATTTTTAAGATGGTGTAAGATAAGTACTGTTTCATTTTTTGCATGTGGATGTGCACTTTTCCTAACACATCTGTGACAATCCTTTGCTCCTTGTGTATTCTTGTCATTCCTGTCAAAGATATGCATGTATGGATTTATTTCTTGACTCTAATTTGTTCTATTGACTTATATCTACTTTTCTAGTGCCATATTATTTTTAAGAATATTTATTTTGCTTTTTTAATAGTTTTATTGGTGCCCTGTAGTCTCACATAGTAATGTAGCTCAGGGTGATAGTGACAAACGTGCACACAGCACTTGGTGAGCTTCCCCCTGACTCCCTCCCTACTCTCTCCCCTTCCCCATATTTGATATTGAGATTGGCGTTGGTAATTTCACATCCGTATTAACTTCAGTGGAAATGTTTCCTTCATTTGTACTCCCTGTCCCCCAGCCTCCCTAAGACCCCCTCCGTTGCTCCACTGGAGCTTCTCCTCCGTTATCTAAGGTTCTTCTTGTATCCCAATTACTCCCCAGCTTCCATGTATGAGAGAAAACATATGACCCTTCACTCTCTGTGACTGGTTGGTTAATTTCCCTTCACATCATGTTCTCCAGGTCCATCCATTTTCCTGAAAATGACATAATTTTGTTCTTTTTTTATTGCTGAGTCAAATTCCATTGTGTGTGTATCCCATAATTTTGTAATCTATCCATCTGTTGATGGACACCTAGGTTTGTTCCACACTTTGGCTATTGTGAATTGTGGTGCTTATAAACATGTATATGCATGTATTACTCTAATATTCTGATTTTAATCCCTTTGGAAAGATACCCAGGAGCGGTATAGCTGGATCATATGGTGGATCCATTTCTAGTTTTATAGCAGTTAAGGTACAGGGATTTCCCAAATATCCTCTATCTACACTTATGCATAGCTTTCTCTATTATCAACATCCCTACCAGAGTGGAACATTTATTACAATTAATGAACCTGCATTGATGTATCCTAATCACACAAAGTCCATTGTTTACATTAGGCATCACTCTTGATAGTATATATTCTATGGGTTTGGAAAAATGTGTAGTGATATGTCTCTACCATGTATTTTCATTTCCCTAAAAATCCTCTGTATTCTGCCCATACATCTCTTCCCCATCCTCCCAAACCCTGACAACCACTGATCCTTCTAGTGCCTCCATAGTTTGGCCTTTTCCAGGATGAAATATAGTTGGAATAATACAATACGTAGACTTTTCAACCTGGCTTCTTTCACTCAGGGACATGCACTTAAGATTCCTCAATGTTTTTCATGGCTTGATAGCTCATTTCTTTTCAGTACTGAATGATATTTTATTGTCTGTCTGTATCACAGTTTATCTATTCACCTACTGAAGGACACCTCAGTTGGTACCAAACTTGGCAATCATAAATAAAGTTGTTATAAAATCCATGTATGGGGTTTTGTGTGAATGTAAATTTTCAACTTTTCTGGAATTTTTAAAAACAAAATAATTATTCTGTTTTTGAAGGACTAATACTCACCAAGTATTAGTCCATTTTCCTTTACCCTTACAATTACCTTCTCAGAATTTTACCCTTACAATTATTACAATTGCCCTTACAATTTTTAAAATTCTGGATTTGAGCCAAGTGTAGTAGCACATGTCTGTAATCCCAGTACTTGGGAGGCTGAGACAGGAGAATTACAGGTTCGAAGCCAGTCTTAGCAACTTAGTGAAGTCCTCAGCAAGTTAGTGAGACACCATTTAAAAAAAAAAAAAACCAAGTAAAATAGGGCCAGAGGTGTAGCTCAGAGATACAGTGCCCCTGGGATCAACCTCCAATACCACAAAAATAAATAAATAAATAAATAAATAAATAAATAAATAAATAAAAGCTGGGTTTGGATTTTTGCCACACCTCAGCTATGTGGCCATCTGCGTGTTGTGATGTTTCAGTGAAATGGATTTAACTATGGCCCACCTAGTTCAGGTAGCAAAAAGGAGTGAATGAGATAATACATGTGGTTGTGCTTTCTAAAAAAAACCTACCACATACACCTCATAATTACTTGCAAATCTCTCTAAGGAATTAAATATTGGATTTTAGACTCTTTGTTTTTCTGTACAAAATTTTAGACATAGACATTACTGGTCCCTCTTCCTCAAGGTGTGCTATAAGGTAAATTTGAGTTTATTAATCTCTTGTATTTCTCAAAATTCGAAAAGAAATGTCACAGAAACATAGACTATGCAAGTGAATAGTTTATTCTAAAATCCAAGGCTCGCTGATGATTTCTAAGAATTTCAGAGTATGTTCCCTGCATGATTAGTGTAATGTTCATACCAAGCCTTCTCTCTACCCTGACGATCAAAACTGGTGCCCATGAACCAAATAAACCAGGCTGATGTCGATGTAGCCAGTGTCTTTAGTTCTGAAATTCTTCATTAAGAAAAATATACTCTGCAAAGTGCAAAGTCCTAATTCTTCACGCCAGTGGTGAGTGACTTCCTCGTCTGTCTATGGAAAGCATAAGCCTCAGAAAAAACGAGAAACGGTACAATTTTCCCAGAGAAGATGTAGCTAACAAGCTGGGAAGCTATTCATTACATTAACCCTATCTCCCATTTCTTTTTTTTTCATGATCTTTGTCTGTATTTTGGAGGACTGGGAAAACTGGGGGAAACTAAAAAATTTCAATATCCAGTTCCTAGCCAGCATGGTGGTACACCCCTATAATCCCGTTACTTGGGAGGCTGAGACAGGAGGATCTCAGGTTCAAGGCCAGCCTAAACAATTTAGCAAGACCCTGTTTCAATAAAAGGGGGAGCAGGGGCTGGAGGTGTAGCTCAGAGGTTAAATGCCCCTGGGTTCAATCCCTAGGGCAAAAAAGAAGAAAGAGGAGGAGGAGGAAGAATCCAAGAAGAAGGAGAAGAAGAAGGAGGAGGAGGAGGAGGAGGAGGAGGAGGAGGAGGAGGAGGAGGAGGAGGAG
>PVJS01012488.1:0-43780 GCA_004027185.1 Glis glis
ACCCCTGACTCTTAAGACCCCTAGACTAAGCCAGCTCTACTAGAAACACAGCCTCGCCCCTGCCCTAGGGCAGGCTGCTCCAGGAACTAGCTAAACCAGTAGTAGATAAGAGAGGATCACGATAAACAACAATTGTTGTAGGAATTGGTTACTGATGTCTAACAGAATGGTAAAAATAAGCTTGTAAAAATTCCTCCACATACCTCGCTTTGCCCTACCCCCCCCTTTTTTCTTCTGCAGCTGTATCTTTAAATACCCCCTCCTCTCCCCTTGCTGAGGGTCGACCTCCTCTCCTGCGTGAGATACGAGCTCGGCCCCAGTATACTGGTTCAATAAACCTCGTGCGATTGCAAAAAAAAAAAGAAATAAGAAATTGTTTCAGTTTACGGCTTTTTCACTTGTTTTGGATCTGTTACATAATACTTTAATGCCTCTGAGCTTAAACTTATAAAATACAAAAATATTGCTTCTAACTGCTATCTCAGTTGCTATGAAGTTGACTATACTAAAAAAATGTTTATCATACAAATGTGCCCTAAATGTTATTAATTTATGACAACAATTTTTTTCTTAGTTGGCAAGGAACATCATGTTCAAGGATCAGATCAAAATAAAATTAATTTTCTTTTTTTCTTTTTTATGTTCATTTATTGGTGCATTGTAATTATACATTTTGATATATGTCAGGGTATGAACATCATACATGCACACATTGCACATTTAGCCCTCCCTCCAATCCCACCCTATTCCCTCCTCCTTCCCTCCCTTTCATGCTCCGAATAGTGATACAACTCAATAAATATTTGCTTTTTTTTCTAAAGAGAGCTCAAACTACTTGGAGAATTAAAAAGTGGTTGTAGGTGGTCAGTGCATTTTCTCCCTGTAGAAGAATATGCTAGAAGATAAGATGTAACCAGAAAGTTTATTATAAAGCATGCAATTGAGACAAAGGAATGGAATTGGATTATCTTTGGTATTAAATTATAATACCCTGATGTAACACTGTTATTTATAGGCCTAAAGTGGGACTGGAAGGTTTCTTAAATCCTCTTTAGATACTTTCTATTTTTTGGTAATGCCGCAGACAGGAAGAGTTACCATCTACATGATTATTATCTCTTACAAAACATTTCTTCTCTAGAAATAATTCTTATAAGAAAGTTTTAATCAACTTAATTCCTAATTCCTTCCTGGTTACTTTCCAGTATCTTTAATGGGTTATGAAATTTCCTTAGACTCATTGATCATCAAATATTATTTTGGGAGGACTGTTTTGCACTTGTGCTTTCTTAATTTCTTTTCCCAAAAATAAACAATTCCAAATGCCGCTTGAACCTTTCTGTTCTTCCTATGAAGCATCCATAAATAAACACTTCCTAAATCTTATAGATTTTAGATTCAATTAAGAAAATAAAACACTGTTGTTTATTTCAGCAAATCTCACAGTGGAACTCGTACATACCATGGTCATTTATGAAATACATGAAGAAATACAGTATTTATTTAAAGCCAATAAAGTCCTATATAACATGTTTTCTTAGGGATGAGGTTTGCTGTCCTTGGTTAACGGAAGTTCCAAACAAGCATGGCTTTCCAGAAGCGTCTTGCTTCCCCCTAAAATGAAGAACCTAAACGAGAAAACAATTCTTTGGCAATCCAAATGCAGGCGAGGGACAAAAGTCTCCTTTAGTTATCTTCTTTTTCTCTCTTTCTTTGCCTATTCTTCCTTTTTCTTCTTTGCTTTTTTCTTCTTTATTGCTTTTTGTGTTTTGTATTTGATTTTCTCAAGTGTTTGTATAATCGAAGAAAATTTGACAATTGTGTTATACACTTGCCTATTTTCTTGATAATTTTTTGAAATAAAATACTCTGAGAACCATTTTCATTTGACAAAACAATTGTCACTGCCATTTCTGCAGTACAGCTGTTATACTTTATACAGAGGATAAAATATGAGAATAAAGTAATTTAATATGTCAAATGTTTTATCATGTATCTTCATAGGATTTTTTAAGGCAAAATAGAGTACTTTCTTCATATAAGACTATAGTGTCTTTTTATAGCTGTTGGTAGTGGTGTTATCTATTATTATTTAAATTCATATGAGGAAACACTTTGGCAATTACAGACTCTCTACTTGTGTTTAAAATATACTGTTTGTGTTATATAAAAAAGATATATAAGAGTTATATCTAAGAGATGTAACAATGAAAGTGAGGCTATGCCAAAATTAAAAAATAATGATGGTTTTTAGAATAAAATAACTGGACCACATTTGGAGTAGAACAAACCTAAAGCATATAATAAGTATATGTATTGAAATTGCAGTGCATTGAGATTGAAATGTGTTTATAAATATAAAATTGTGATACATCCTGTATATCGAAGACCTGATTTTGAGCATTTGAATGTATCTCTAAGCCTCTATTCCTCATACTATGTGAGCATATAACAAAAATATAACTTTCTACTTGTCCTTTTCCTCTAGTGCTTATCATTCATGCAAGCCATAGTCAAGGTTAAAAAAAAGTTTAATGGGAGAATCCAATTGTGTGAATCAGAACAATTTTAGTGTGAACTGCTATGACCATTTAACTTTTCAGTGTATTTTGATATAAAAATTGGTATTTATCACTTTATAAGATAAATATTTATCTACATTCAGTGAAATTTTTCTGTATATGTTAAAGTACAGACTATGAACCTACACTAAGTTTATGGAAAATTTAGAAATTTCATGCTTAAAGTTAATTCAAATAGCAGTGAGTTAGTCATTTAGAAAACACTGAAATGTATATGCCAGGCACTCTGTTAAGATGAGTTGACGAAGTGATGGGATGAGTACCGATGCACAAGAGAAGCTCACAAGCTAGACAACAACAACAAAAAAGTGTGACTCTAGATTGACAATTACATCAAGTGCTTTGTGCAGAATATGATCAAAGTAAGGAAAATGTGCTGTAAAAAGTAGCATATGTAAGGGGAAGTTAAGTAATCCATTTTGTGATAATCAAGGATGACTTCTTATAGAAGCATGTGCATCTATTTCTTGAAATTATTTAGTAATTAGGCAAAACATAAAATTGTGTGCATGCAAAGAATATCATGTTATAGATACCTTTCTCTTTCATTGTTAAAGCAACCTCATTTTTTTCAGATACTGTTCAAGCAATAACGTGCGATAGGACATGTACGGAGAAGTTATTGTTCCACTCTACTCCCCATAGAAACATTTCAGTTTTGCTTCTCCCACTGTTATTAAAAATGTCTTTGCTCATTAGTAAGTTGTTATAGCAAATGATTAGGTCACTACCGGCATTTAACAGAATTAAATGGGCTAACATACATAAATTAATACCCAGAGTGTATAGTATAGTAGAATATAATAGAATCTCTCAGATGTGTCAGTACTATTAAAGGAAGGCATTTCTTCATGAAACTTCTGATAGAAAATACATTTTCTTCTGATATTTTTGATCAAAATTCTTTGAAAACCTCTAGTTAAACATGTTTTAGTAATGCTGGTCTTCACTATATGTGAGTTGTCTACATGTAAAAATGTAGTGAGTCATAAGGAAAAAACACATATTCACTAGGAAAGATTACTTTTCTAAATAAATGAAGTAAGGCCCATTTATCTGTTCATCTTTTTCCTTACAGCATGGCATATACTCATGGAGATATGCTCTTTCTCTTTCTTGCATGTGGATGCAAGGCGAAGAACAAAAAGCCAGGCTAATAAATCAGGAAGTTAGATAGCACCTGGGTCACGGTTGATATTTTTGAGCTGCTATGCTAAACTTGGAATTGCCTATCTTCAAATTCTCATTATGGAAGATAATTAAATGTCTAGCTTTTAAATTGTATTTGGCTGTCTTACCGTTTCTTGAAGCCAAACACATCTTCACTGATACACCATGAGAGTGCATTCTGTTTCTAGAGAAAAACAAATAATTTAGTGAGATACGAAATCAGGGTTGATGTGGGTTTTAAGAAGAAAGCAGTAAGAGTCAACTTGTGGGAGAAGAAAAATGGCAGAACAGAAGAATCCACCCTGGCATAGCAGCTCCCCAAGAATGAATATAAATGGTAGCTCCCACATGACAAACTGAGGTAGGAAGATAGTTGGAGGACACCAGCAGGCCAACTCAGTGGGCAAAACCCCAGACTATTGGTTACTAGAATAGAAAGAGAACTGATGAGGAAAACAGATGGTGGCTGCATCTGGCATGCCGTGACTCAGTGGGGGGAGGGGAAGCTTCCTTCCAACAAGCTGAAAGACATTTTCCCATTGAGTTTAAGAAAAACAGATGCTGATCCACATTCTGCAATCTGAGTATATGATAAGCTCAGGAAAGCTCAGCTGAGCCCACCTGGGAGAACGTGCTGGAGCTCTCCAGCTCCAGGGAGAGAGACCCAGCACTCCCCAACAGAGGTGGTTCCAGTGGGGAATCAGTAACAGCTTGAAGGTTCTCTTTGTTTTGACTAGAATTTCCTGCACTTCACCATTGTTTTTCAAATTTCTTTATTTGTTTTCTCTTATTTTTTTTCAGTCCTCCTCCTCCTCATCTTCCTTCTTGCTCTGTTTTTGATATCCTGGCTTTTTGAACACCCAGGACCACACAGCCACTCAGGCTCTACCTTTTGCTGGATTGGTGGGTGCCTACACTATGCGACAATCTGGGCATACAAGAGAGATGGGGACTCAGTCCAGGGAGAATCTCAGAATGGCCAGTCACTCAGTCTGCAAAATGGAGAATAAAAACGGGCACTTCCATTTAAAATTAACCTCTGATTTCTGAAATAAGGAGTGTGGCTGATGGGAGCAGGCGATTGGGTCAGACCAGGGCCAAAAAGAAAGCAAAGATGCCGGTGTCACTGCTGCCAAGCCTAGGAAGGGCTGGAGGACAGTCCCATGGATCCTACTCACCTAACTGAGCACATGGATGGGGGCACTGAAAACAAGGGGTGGAATTCAACCCAGAACAGTCTACAGATGAAGCAGGTGAAGGAGTCAGCCAACTCCAACTCAATTTAATACACGATCACTAATGCTCAATCTTTTCAGCCTATTCTGCATTTTTCTCACCTACATTTCTCCTTGGTTAATAGTGTTGGAGAGCTCATTAGTAGTGACATTTATAGTGTATGTTGATATATCGTTTGTCTAAACCACAGTTTAGGGGCAAACCATTTTTCAGGCATTTTCTCTTTTTATAGAGGTATCGAGGGGTGAAATTAACACTCCTTTTTCTCCTTTCATAGAGGCATTCTCTCTTTTCATAGAGGTATTGCAGATTGAAGTTAACACTTTGATTATGTGAAGCTAAGATATACCCCCAGTCCAGTACTTATTATAAAGAGATACCTATTCACCAAAGAATCTCCACATAGGAGGAAGAAGAATCTAGCTTAATAGATACACAAATCTAGAACCATTGAAAACATGAGAAAACAGGCTAACAAAACACCTCCCCAAATGTACAGGCACCAGCCACCAATAACTGAATCCACTGATGTTGAGGGAGAAGAAATCCCAGAGAGAAAATACAAAATGTTGATTATTAAAATGACCTAGAAACTAAAAGAAAATCTAAGGAATAAAATGGTAAAATACAAGATGTGAAAGAGCATCTCAATAAAATGATATTCTGAAAAGCAACTAAGCAGAAGTTATGAAAATAAGGAATGCAACAAACCAAATAAAAATTCAGTTGAAAATCTTACTAATAGCAGACCATATAGAAGACAAATTTCAAGTCTCAAAGACAAAGTATATTATCTTGAACACTCAGTCAGCAATAAAGAAAACAAAATAGGAGATCACGATTAGAATATTTAAGAAATCTGGGACAACATTAAGAAACCAAACCTAAAGTCATTGAGATCAAAGAAGAATTGGAGATATAAGCTAAGGGTGTGAATAACCTATTCAGTGAAATAATACCAGGATTTCCTAAACCTTGGGAATGAAAAAATAAGACCCAACTATATTTTGTTTATAAGAGGCTTATCCTGTAGGCAAAGACATCTATAGACTGAAGGTGAAAGGATTGAAAAAGATATTACATAGAAATGGAGACCAAAAGCAAGCAGGAGTAGCTATTCTCAAATATGACAAAGCAAACTTCAAGTCAAAACTTATCAGAAGAGACAAGAAAGTTACTTCATACCAGTAAAGCAAACGATCTAACAAGAAGATATAATGATAGTAAACATTTATGCCTCAAATGTTGGCATACCTACTTACATAAAGCAATCAGTAATTGACATTAAGACTCAGAAAGACCATAATGTAATAATAATACTGGGATAATTTAACATGACTCTCTCAATAATATTCCATCCGGACAAAAAATCGGTGAGAACTCTTCAGACCTAAAAAATGTTTTAAATCAAATGGACCTAACAGACATCTATAAATTATTTCATTCAACAACAGCTGAATTTACATTCTTCTCAGCTGTACATAGATCCTTCTCCAAAACAGACCATTTTCTATGCAAAAAAACGAATATTAGCCAATTAAAATTTGGTATAATTCCTTCCATCTTTTCCTATCATAATGGATGGGAATTAGAAGTCAACACTAAGAAGAACCATAAGAATTACATAGATACATGAAGATTAAATAATATACTTTTAATGAGGTCTGGGTCATGGGAGAAATTTAAAAACTCCTAAATCAAAAAAATCTTCACATATAAAAAATACTATAAATCAAATGGACATAGCAGATAACTATAAAATATTTCATCTATTAACAATCAGGCGAAGTGGGAAAGAGGAGGTACTGGAGAATAAAATAAACCAAATTATGTTATGTGCCTATACAAATATATCACAATAAATCCCATGTTTATGTATAACACACCACTAAATTTTAAAATAGTAAAACAAAGAGTCAACTTGCACATTGGATCTTTTGCTCTGTATGCAGAGGAAGAATTAGTAAGATTTTAATCTGAAATCAAAGGGAGAATATACAATGTGTGTAATCCATGAAAGAAATGAGAACTGATGTTGAGGAAATAACTATGGGATTGGAGACAATTTGAGAATAATTTGTAAAGGTAATTGATGTAAATAAATCTGCTTGTATAATAGCTATCTTCTTTCTAGATAGATTAACACATTATTAAAATATGAGAAGTGGAAAGGAGAAACACATTTGAAAAGTTGATCATGGATAATAATTTGGACAAATAATTTAGAGACTGCTTATGAAGTTTCTGCACAGATACTTGTAGGTGCTTAACTACTTGAGTTTAAGCATCAGGAGAGGATTTCAACTAGCAATACAAAAATACATGAATCACAGGCACAGAATAAAGAATTTAAGTCAGGTACTTTCATTTATTTTATAAGTATTTATTTAATATGTTCCAGAATGCTTTCTTACATGCTTAAAATATAGTAGTATATGGGGAAAAAACAGTCAAATATTTTTCACTAGTTGAGATTGTATCTTAAAGTTGAGACCAAAATGAAAAAGAAATTCACTTAATATGCAAAAATACATGGGACTCTGGAGTAGTATATTTTGTAGAGAAGACTCACTCTTTTCCTCCCCACATTAGCAAGTTACTGGATGCTGGTTGCCCCTTCAGAGGGTTATGTCTTTGGATGAAGTGATTCTTAGATGATCACTTCCTATAGAGATCTTATACATGAAAGTCATCAGACTAAAACCTTTCTAGCAACTGAGAGAAGTTCTGTTCAGACAGGAAAATCAGCTCAGTATCCACAACAGAGCAGATATTCACACTGTTATGATCCTCTTGCTTCAAATACATACAAGGATCACCTCAGTACTCTGGTGGAAAATTATTTTTCCTGGAGAACATTGTAAGAAGTTTAGTGAGATGCATTTCTGCCCGTGCCTCTTCAGCTCTCCTTGAGGCTAAGGAAGCAAGCCATGGCTCAAGTACCCAGATTCTTATCATTCTTAATGACATATAGTAGATTTTCTTGCAACAATTCCATATGGCTACATTCCTTTAAGATACTATCCTGAGATTTTAAGCCATTTTTTAAAAGTTTTTCTCCAAAATTGTTTTGTTTTCTTTTTGCTGGAGAATGTATAAATTGAGCTTATTCTGCCAGTCAAGAGGACATGCTCAAATGTCTTTCAGAAGTGCCCTTTATAATGATCTATTTATCTCATTTTGGGGAATGCATTATGGGAATAATAATTCAAGAGTTTAGACCTGGGGTATTTCTTTGTGTGGAAGCATTGCAGATGGGGTTTGGAAATAATTTTATAATAAATAGTTGAGCAAAAAAAATAAGATGCCATTATTTTGAGGACAGATATTCCTGTCTAGGCTTCTAGATGCACCATCCAGACCTAAGTCAGCCTTCAGCAGCAAGAGTGGGGCCAGCCTAGGAGCCATCTTTCAAAAAACCACAGAAGAAATGAGTGTCAGTTGATAATAAGGTTGAGGGAAAGTAGAATGAGGCTGTAGGTTCAGAGGTGGACCTCAGCCTCAACACCAGCAAATTTATCAAACCAGTGGAACAATCTGATAGTGGCAATGTATAACCAAAAGAATGCTGGCTGTCATGCTTTGTGCCTGCCCTTGTGGGCGAAGAGCGGTTTCCTCTGTGGACAGCACTAGACACAAACATCATGCCTCAAGTGGGAGGTGGGCTTCAGTGAAACAAAAAAAAAAAGGGAGTACCAGGTACATCCTGTCAAGATTTGGAGAATTTAGGTGACATTATCTAAAGTGAGAAAAAAATGAAGGCTTATAGTTTCAGTGACTGAGAAATTAATCATTTAAATCTGGGTATAAGCAGTAAATATTGGTAACTGTGCAATAAAAACGGGGTCAGTATCTGGACACTGGGAGGTACAACATCCTAGATATAAAGAAGGCAATTAAAATACTGTGGAGAGATGTCAATCATAAAAGTTGAATGCTAGAGGCAATAACATGAATTTGCAAAGGGGCTTGAAAAAAGGAGGAAAGAGACTACTGAACAGTCAAGAGATAGGGAGAGAGAGAGAGAGAGAGAGAGAGAGAAGAGAATGAGAAGAGAGCAAATTATTACATGAATTTTCTAAAATTGTAAAAGTAAACATGATTAGCATGAAAGTTATTTTTCTCACAAATATGAAAAGCTATACATGAATTCAGCCAATTACACTTATATGAGAGTAACTTTTATGTTACTAGCCAGAAGGATATTAGAGATCATCTTACACAAACCTGCCATTTCTTATACAATGGATTCCAGCAGAAAGATTTAAATCCTTGTGGAATATCTCATAGCCTGTTGGTGAAAGAGATTAAAACCTTTTAAAATCCATTATATACCCAGCTTCATAATTTAATACTCAGATGTACAACATATGCCAAATAATTTATAAATTATATAAAGTGTTATAAAATATATTCTGGAGTATATTTAACAGAAACAGATACATGTATTTTAGGAAGTAATCTACATAGTAGGCAATTTTGAAGCTCTCTATGGGATTCTATACCAGGAGTATATTAAAATAGGTGACAACGCTATTATGACATTATGGAAATTTGTGTGTAATGGGTGGAGTTTTCAAAATTTTATAACCGTACCTCCATTTTTCTATAAATCTGTATTCACATATTTATCTGTATCTATATCAACATACTGATATCACTATCTCTTGCTCCATCCCTTTATCTATGTCTATATCTGTCAATAATTATATCAATGTCTATCTATCACTTACCAACCTACCTGGCATTATAATTGTGTCTGATAGCGCATATTCTCAGTAGTCTAAACCAGGTTCATTGCTTTCACGCAAAATTTCTAAACGTACCTGTCGCTGGCCTTTCATCAATCTTACTCAAACAATGTTTCCAACAAATTACTTAAAAATAATTGTGATGAAATAAAATATATTACAGATTAAAACTGTTTTGCAAATAGGGTAGTTTAATGAGATTCGTTTATTTTAAATGTTAAATCTCTAAATCAAAAGAGAACAAGTGTAAGTTAATAATTCATTAATTACTAAAGTTAACCAAATATTTTGAGATGCCATATTGAATTTTGTAAGGTAGACTTCTATGAGCATAAAAGTATTTTACGTAGTTTATATATGAAATAATGGAAAAAATGTTTGTGTTCAGCTTTAGATCCTGTACCAAGGTATTTCTCAGCAGTATATTTTAAAGGAACTTACTTTGTAAATAAATCAGACAATAATTTTGGGTGCACGGGTGTGTGTGTGTGTGTGTGTGTGTGTGTGTGAGTGAGAGAGAGAGAGAGAGAGAGAGAGAGAGAAAGAGAGAGAGTGAGAATTAGGAATTGTTTAGCTTCTTTACAAACAATGATAGTAATGGATGAAACAATTCACTATTGAAACCACTATACACATTATTATTCATTTATGGTACTGGGGATTGAGCCCAGGAGAATTATGCTTTTGAGCTACACTCCCAGCTCTACGTTATTTTTTGTTTTGAAACAGGTTCTCACTAGGTCTGAGAGTGCTGAAAGTCTCCCTACTTGCTGAGGATTTCCTTGAACCTGTGATACTCCTGTCTCACCTTCTCAAATACTGGGATTATAGGCGTGTGCTGCCATGCCCAGCTACACTCTATAATTGAAAGACAGAAAATGTAGGTGCTCCAGCATGCATGTGCATATTAAAAAGCCTTTTGTCCATTTTCTGCATTTTGGCACTAGAATTGAAGGGAAGAGCTAGAAGATTAAAAGTATCTTTCTGTGCTGAGTTGTAAATTAATCTGTGAATGCATATAAGCAGAGGTAAATGGCTTATATTGATCCCTTCTTTTTTCAATTTTAATTCTAGATAGATAATAAATAGAGTAATCTGAATTTTTCTTATGTTTCTAAAATCATAATACTATTATGAAGCTGTGAGTTGAATTTTCTCCACTGCTTTTGTTGATAGATTAATATTACTCTTTCCCTGCATACTTTATTTAATTACTGCTCATTTAATTATTGTTTTTATTTCTAAGGTCTTAAAAATCTAATTACCTTAAATATTTTAAAGACACTTTTTAAGTAAGAAGACTCATTTGAATTTCTAACAAAGAATCCATGTTTCTTTATATGGTAAGCTATGATATTGTGCATCCCTCCAGTCAATGCTCCTGGGATTGAGGCTGGATGTTGGCAGTCACAGTAGGCCTCCTCCCTCACTGTTCTTCCCTTGTGATCCACTTTACACCTGTACTGCATTATAAGGCATGTGCATATGGAATCTAGGCATGGATACCTGCTAGAAGAAAACATATACAATTAGGGTCCACTATCCCAATGGATTGTTAAGTAAACTTTATCCCATTAAAAATCTTATACACCTAAATTATGCCAGGTACTCAGCTGAATGCTAGCATTACAAATAAATATATGTTATAATTGCTCCTCCAAGAACATATAGCTTAACATGGCTGACAGATATAAATAAATCATGGCAATATAGTTATGAATGTTTAATAGAGCCGTCAGGTGCATAACTGGATTTAAACATTCCTACAAACTGATACTTTCTCTATACTTTCACAATCATACATACAGCTCCTTGCATGTACTCTATCTATGGTACTTTTATTGGTGATAAATTTGTTGAGTCAAAGGCTAAATGAATGAGTGAATGAGGTTAAGTTTTGCACTAAATTTAACAGAAGCAGCAAGGAGGCTGCTTAAACAAATCTGCAAAGACTTCATAGTAGAAAAAATGATTAAGTCCAGTCTTTCAAAATGCTTAAAAGCTGGCCATACTGATTTATACAGGACATAAACACCCCAAGAAGAATGAAGAACCTGAGTAGAAGCTGTGAAGTAAGGAATTGAATTCAAAAACTGTTGGTATAGTTCCATGGCTGTGGGACAGTGGGGGAAGTGAAAAGAGCTAAGGCTGAAGCAGAGATGTCAACCACACATTTACACACTCTAAAATAGTATTGGGACTTCCTGTTCTATTCTGTGTGACAAATACCTTAAAGCCAAAATGGCATATTTTTCTTCTGTTTATCCTGCCTGAGTCCTCAGAATCGTTCTCATCTCATCACTCCAAACAGCCACTAACAATAATTTTGAGTAGTCATATGAGAAGATGCCTAATTGGCAAAAGTATTATATTAAAAATTAAAGGCTATTAATGAAGTATATAAAATGATGACCTTGGCATTTTAGAAAGGTTCCCTTCGGGCAGCCTGGAGGATAAACTATCGAATGCAGATAATAGATAATACTTCATTTTATGTATTAGAACTTGTCAGCCCAGTATTTATCTGCTTAGTCAGAAAATGTCCTAAGTTCTGAAAAGATTGTATTTTTTTTCAAGAGTAGATTTAAGTAGCAGAGAGAATGTAATTAGGTGCACTTAGTACTTACAATTGCTAAATTGCCAAAGGGTGCATTTAAAATATCTTTAAATTAGATTTCTGTGTATTCTTTTCAAGGAAAAAATTTGCATTTTTAAACTGCAGGAGTAAAAAATAAAAATGATCCAACATTTCCCCAATTTACCTTTACCTGCTCCTCTCACCCCTAAAAGCCAGGGCACTTGAAAATGTGCCATACTAGAGGGACGTAGATGCCTATGTATCATGAAAGTCCTGAAGATCAACTTTAAAGAACCCTAACGTACCTAAAGAAATAAGACTTTAAATCTTAACAATCTCATTAAGTTGTTATTTTGCCTTCTTGATTGGAATTCTGTCTGAAAGGAATTTTTAGTATCAAGATGCTGGCGCTTTATTTCACTGGCATGAGGAAGAGTCAACAATTCATATGCAATGGGAGGAGAAGGCTTGCAGGGTGAGTTGTGGCTGAGGCTGACATAATGTAGTAAGTACCCTTTATGGTTTGTTAGCCAATGTGTTCTATAGCTGACTGAGGACATGGGAACACATTTTACATGACTTCACTATGGGACCTACGGCTCTTTGAGCGGTGCATGGTGGCACACGCTTGTAATCTCAGTACTTGGGAGGCTGAGACAGGAGGACAGCCTCAGAAACCTAGTGAAGCTCTCAGCAACTTAGCGAGACCTTGTTTCCAAATAAAAAATAAAATAGGGCTGGGAGTATAGCCTGGAGGTAGAAGGCCCCTGGGTTCCACTGTAGTATCACACACACACACACACACACACACACACACACACACACTTTATTGTTTTGTTTTGTTTTGATATTGGGGATTGAACCCAGGGTCATTCTACCTATGAACTACACCCCCAGCCCTATTTTTTTTTATTTTGAAACAGGGTCTCACTAAGTTTCTGAGGGCCTCGCTAAGATGCTGAGGCTGGCTGCAAACCTGCAATCCTCCTGTCTTAGCCTCCCAAGTATTGAGATTACAGGCATGCACTACCACACCCAGCAAGAACATCTCACTGTCTCACTGTTAACTGCAATGCTAATTAAGATCAATTTTGTAAAAAGATTAAAACATTTTTGATAACAGGTTAGGAGTATAGATCAGTGATAGAATGCTTGCATGGTATACACCAGACACTGAAAAAAGTATATATATGTATATGTATATGTATATATAGTATATGTATACATAGTATGATATGTCTATATAGTATATATATATTTATAGTATATATAGTATGTGTATATTTATATATGTATATATAGTAAATATACTTTACGTGTGTGTGTGTAGTTCTCAGTAAAATTATGCTGCATCTAGAGCCTAGGCACTTCATTCAATATCTACTCATATGTGTACTCACAAATGATATATATATATATATATATATATTTAATAATAATGTACATATATAACCCTAAATCAGCAAGTGAGCATTATTGATTCATTACTTCACATAGATTTCTTAACAATATTGTAGAGCTAAGGGTATGGCAAACACAAAGAATGATAGGATTCAAACTCAAGAGAACAGAATTTAGGGTCAGTTTCTAATGGTGCATTTTTCAAGCTATAATATCTTAGGGAAAGATTCTAAGCTTGAAGTGTCAGTTTCTCTGCTTTGAAACTGAAACTGTAGGGTTGTTTTTAGATCCACATAAGAAATGTTAGTGATAGTATTCTGAATATAAATAACTATGAATATTAATGACATGTTTCCATTGGCTGTAGTAAAGTGCAATTAAAATGAATGAATCAAAAGTTTCTTATTTTCAGTTCTGTCACAAATTCATATAATCTTCATGTTTGAGTCACTTTATCAATGTTCTGGAATTAAAAATAGAACCTTGTTATTAGTGTCATACATGTTCACTATTTCAACTTTTCATGAATAGTTGCAAAGATCCATGATATGTAGTAGGCACCTAGTATATACAAAACTGTAATTTTTTTAGAGCTCACATTTGAATTATGGGCTTTTCATACTCTCTCATCCATAAATGGAGTTATAAAATTAGCCATTTACAAGACACATCTTCAAATTTTAGTCTAGGTCCTAAAAGTGAAGCCTGAGACAATGACATGCATGCAGGGAGCACAGTTGTCAAAGTGACTCCAGGAATCAAGCAAGGGGCAAGTTGAGAGATGGGGTGAAAGGAACTAGAGGAGGAATGCTCAAGAGAGGGAGGGAGATCAATAAGGAAGTATGCCATACAGTTAGTTACTGGTACAGGAAACTGATCCTTGAACCCGTGAGATCTTTCGAGAAACCCTTGAAATGTGTTTTCAGAATTACTACCCAGTGCAAAACTGAGGGAAGAATTTACATATGGAATCCAGGCTTCTGTTGGTTAAGAATAACTTGGTGGATATTAACTCGGCCGAAGTGGTAAGTTCTGCGTGTGTGAAAATCTGATGTCCTTTGTTGCAGCATCAGAGAAGCCCAGAGCAAGAAGTAAGTAGAATGCCCCAGGGGTCAGAAGTGAATGGCTCCCAAATTATACCTGTATGATGCTGATAAAAGCCTTTATGGTACTGGTTGTCACAGCAGTGAGTGAGGTAGCAGGGGGCTTCAGATAATTTCAAAGTGATACACAAGAAGTATGCAATACATTAACCACTACTGTAACAGTAGTTATTTCCTACTCCTGACATACTTGTTAAGAATATGAATATTTACCATACCATATATAGCAGCCCCACCTTTGAACACAGGAATGTCTACACAATACTTTTTTATATATACTTTTACTGGTTCATTGTAATTATACATCAGAGTGAGGATCAAAGTGATGAAGGAAACAGTTCAAATAATGATTTGTCCATATACGAAAATATCACTATAAATCTCACTAATATGTAAAAGGAAGGGGGTGAGATCCAGAGAGAAACACACCAAGTGTCATGTGCATGTGTGTCTTTACACAGTACTCTTTGTCCTCAAGACTGTGATTTGAATGTTGGTGTCCTCTCCAAAATCCTGTTGTTGCCAAGGTGATAGTATGAAGCTGTGATTAAGTCACAAGAGTCCCTTCTCCAGTACTGGGATGAAGACTCTTATAACATAGACTTCATGCAGTGTTAGCTTGCTGGCTCTTGTGCTGTTGAGAGCAATGGGCCTTAAGGTCCTAAGACCAGTAGGTCACATCACACACGATTTGTGTCTTTCCATAATGTCACAAGGTTTATTCAACAGTTGAAGGTTATAGCATGCAGGAAATTATTAGAAAATTCCCTAAGTAAAGTTAAGCTAGTTTGGATGCTTTGCACTTGCTTTGCCAAAAGCCAATTAGCTATGAATAAGCATCAAACAATGCACTTCACACTAGCAAAGTTGAACAAATATGCGAGACAAATACACAGTCCTGTAATTAGGGCGCTTCAAATACTTAGCAAATAAGTTACAAACAAGCAGTGGGAGGGAATAACAAACAAAGTCCAGGAATGGAAGAGGAGATTCTGAGCTTGGTCTGGGCACTGAGAAGGCTGAAGAGTCACGCTGATCCCGGGCCAGCAAAGTAGTGCCTAAGCGAAGTCACTGGATAGGAGTCCTATGCGTGGTAGCCGCGTCCTGGCATAAGCAATAGCTCTGTGTACCGCATGTCAAAAAGGCTGCTCTTTTATAGGGTTTCCACAGAAGCTGTCAAGTTTCCTTGGCAGGCTTATCAAACCTTACCAAACACTTGTCAGTAACCACAAAGGTATTGATGACATAAGTCCATTAGATGTAGGAATAGATTTATGATCCAAGGGTCTATTATCAACTGCAGCACAGGTGTGTTGGTCTCAGTCATATGCTGACATGTCCAAACAAGTTGCTTTATGAATTCCTGAGGTTATGTCCCATGCTCTATACAATTGGCATATCTGAACAAGTTGTCTATGAATTCGTGAAGTTATTTTGTGTCCCATGCTCCACACACCTGCCCTTCAATCCTCACCAGACCAAATTCCTGTACCTGATATTAACCTTCCCAGCCTCCAGAACTATGAGAAAATTATACCATCTCAGGTGTTCTTTTTATAGCTGGATAAAACACTAAGAGATTCAATTTAATTTATTTTCAGTCTTCTTAACAAATTCATTCACGCACTAAATGAATACCATTATGTTTATAGCCTTCCAGGAGATATATAGGTAAAAATGTTAAGAAGTAAAAAGTGAGGAAATACATTTTAGCCTTGAACTTTTTGTGGGCACCATTCTGCGATCTTGGGAAATTAATGTGTTTTGGAGGATTTAGTTTCCTCGCCTTTATGTGGGAGATTGAATCAAATAGACTCTGATACTCCTTTTAGTTATATAAATTCTATGAACCTTCCTGACATGGAGCCTCCTGCAAGTAGGTCATCCTGTGTTCATCCGAGTATGGAACAATTCAAATATCATATAAATTATTTCCTGTATTCCCATATGGCATATACTTGTAATTTTTTTAGAATTTTATTGGTGCAATATAATTATACATTGCAGTGAGATTCAAACTGATACATTCATATATGCACATGACATCTCTTGGTGCATTTCCTTCTGCATCCCACCTCTCTACCCTCTCCTCATATATTTTTAGAACCATCTTTCCAAGCATATGTAACCTGAATTTTCATAAGTTCCTATGCGCCTCTTTTGCTGTAACTATTACTATGTATTCTCTTCCCTTTTCTACCTGACATTTTACTGTTCAAAAATATTCAGTCTGAATCAGAATCATAAATGTGTTCAAAGTATTTCACAGTCTTCCTTGAGACACCGACTTTCTTGAGCTTATCATTATAAATGTTGACCATATAATAATGCTTTATAGGTTTTCATTTTATATTCGGCCAGAGGCAATTAAAACTGCTGGTTTATATCATTTATTTGACTCAGGGATTTTTTTATCATTTAAAAATGTCCCATTTATATTGTGGAAGTAAAACATTATGCAGCTTCTTATTGCTTGCTGTCATTTTGAGAGACATAGTTTTATAAAATATTGAATTAGTTCAGGAATAGCATTAGCAATGTAGTTTCCCAATGCCTGGATGACAGCTAGTAGGGAATTTACTTGTGCTTAGAGATTGCTCTATGTGCTGTCAAGTTTATTGGTTAATTTTAACTGTTACCATTGCTTGCAATTGAACTATTATAATGTAATTCTATTAGAAATTCAGTGCTTGCAAAATTGCAGGCTTTTGTATTTTTTTCCCTTACTTAAAGCTGAAATCTTTAAAAGACTAGGCAAGCATGACACTGGCAAAGAAGAGACAAGCAGAGTTCCCAGGAGATGATTAAGCACACCATACTTTCTCAGTGGTGCGACACTGTGATCACAACATTTCATGCATAACTCGAAAGTGCAACAAAACTACTGAGTGCCCAGTACCCATATTGTCACTGTCATGCTTCCTTTTGGCAGCTCTTATCATTATTAGCTTGTTGTGATGACAATGATTCTCTGTCTCTGGATGCTCTTTCTGGCTCATCTGTACTTGGGTTTTCCCTTTTTTTTTTTTTTTTTTTGATACTGGGAGTTGAACCCAGAGGAGTTGAACCTCCAAGCTACACCACTAGCCTTAGTTTATTTTTTGTTTGAAAGAGGGTCTCTCTAGGTTGCTGAGAGTCTCGCTAGATTGCTGAGGCTGATCTTGCATCTGTGATCCTCCTGCCTCCCAAGTACTGGGACTACAGGTGTGTGCTACCATGTCTGGTGTGTTTTCCTTCTTCAAGACCAGTGAGAGCTGGAGCAGGAACCTGGAAACAAGCTGGTGTAATTTTTTTTTTTTGGTCTGGATTTCTTGTGGAATGAATGCTTAATAACAACTACATTTCAAAGACATAGACATTGAATTTATAAGCCTGATAGTCGCTCTCCTTGCTATTGCTAAACTTTATAGAAGAAAATATACTGATGCTTAGCATGTGAAATAAAAAAGCCTAGGTCAAATCTCAATTTTTTTATTGGTTTTGGATCATTTATTTTCAGATTCCGTTTGTTCATCTTCCAATGGGAATAAAAATATTTGACTTTTCATGCTCATTTTAAAGATCAAAATTGGAATGAAGTATTGTAATGTGAACACATTTGTTAACGACATGCTTTTATAAATCTGCAAGACTTATTTTTAATATTGATCAAGTCTCTTCTATATTATATTCATTATATATAACATATATATGTGTGTGTCTATATATAAAGTGTTGTAAAAGAAAAATGGATTTTTCAAGTCACAGACTGATTGCTTAATGCATGAAATAATCTTCAATATTTTTTAAGTTTGAAATCTATGTATAAAGTGCACATAAACAGGACATTTAAGATGAAACCAATAAGATGTTCTTTGACAATTTAGTTTATGGTTTTATAAATTGACTTATACTTCACAGGCATGAAATCAAGTAACTGCTACCATCTTAAGTGAAATAAATAACTTTGAAGCCAAATCACCTGGAGTCCAATTCTTCAGCACCAGGATTGTTTGTTTCTCCACTTGAAAATGGCTAACATTAAGTTTCCTTGAGAAAGCTTATTAATCAGAATCCTGATGTGAAATACACTTATCTTGTCCACGTTCTTTGCAAAAATTTGAAAATTGTTTATCAGAAGAACTGGGGAATAAGTATAAACCTACAAAATGCCACTGAGGTTTTTATAGTGTTGGTTCATATACGTCTGTTAGAACTAATAGCTTTCCAGTCCTCCTGTCTCAGCCTCCCAAGTACTGGGATGACAAGCATGCGGCACCACGCCCGGCTTCCAAGAAGAGTGATTGAATGCAAAGCATTAACAAAAGTGCTACAATTAATTGTTCAGTTTTTATTTCCTTGATCATATAGGTATTTTAAAGATATTGCTTATTGATATTTTACGTTGACTGATAAAATTATGTATATTTACAGTATACAGCAAGAAGTTTTGAGGTGTATATATACACTGGAATGACTGAATCTTGCTAATTAACACATGCATTACCTCACATAGTTATCATTTTTATGAGAACACTATAAATCTACTGTCAGCACTATGCAAGGCTATCATACATTATTGAGAGTCACTGTATAATAGATCTCTTGAACTTGTTACTCCAGTCCAACTGAAATTTTGTATACTTTAACATCTTCCCACCCCCCAGTTATCCAATCCCCTTTTGCCCACCACTTTTGCTCCCTATTTTTATCAGATGAACTCTTTTAGATTCCACCTGTAATTTATCACGAGGCATTTGTCTTTCTGTGCCTGGCTTATTTCACTTAATATAATGTCCTCCAGCTTCATCCAGATTGTTGAAAATTAAAATATTTCCTTTCCTTGTGTGCACACATAGCTCATTTAGTTTATGCATTCGTCCATTGACAGACATGTACTTGTTTCCCTATCTTGGCTATTGTGAATAATGCTGCAGTCAACATGGGAGTGCGGATGTCCCTTCAGTATACTAATTTCATTTCATTTGGATATATACCTGGGAATGGAATTGCTGGATCATATGCTAATTCCAGTCATAATTTTTTGAGGAACATCCATACTGTTTTCTTTAATGTCTATACTGATTTACATTTCCACCACCAGTGTGCAAGGGTCTCTTTTTCTCCACATCCTCCATAGCTTGTATTTTTAGTCTTTTTGATAATAGACATTCTAAAAGGTGTGAGGTGATATATCATTGTCATTTTATTTGCATTTATATGATGACTAATTATATTGAACATTTTTTCATATACCAGTCAGTCATTCATATATCTTCTTTTAAGAGATGTTTATCCAGGTCCTTTGCTTTTTAAAAATTTTTAATTAGGTGTTTTGTTTTCTCTCCATTGCATTGCATTGTTTCTTATGTATTTTATATATTAACCCCTTAACAGATATATTGTTTACAGTATTATCTCCCATTTTGTATGTTGTATTTTCTTATGATTGTTTTCTCTGCCGTGCAAAGGTTTTTATTTCTTGTAATGTCATTTGTTTTTTACTTCTTTTGACTGTTTTTTTGGGATCATATCTACAAAGTCATTGACCAGATCAATACCATGGAACTTTTCCCAATGTTTTCCTCTAATTGTTTGATAGTTCAAGCCATACATTTAAGTATTTAAACCATTTTGGGGCGTGTGTGTGTGTGTGTGTGTGTGTGTGTGTGTGTGTGTTTGCATAGGAATTCTAGAATTATCT
The DNA here is from genome assembly GCA_004027185.1 of Glis glis. Classification (NCBI taxonomy): domain Eukaryota; kingdom Metazoa; phylum Chordata; class Mammalia; order Rodentia; family Gliridae; genus Glis; species Glis glis. The sequence continues at coordinate 20,505 of PVJS01012488.1, forward strand.
TTTCTATTTCTGTGAAGAATGTAATTGGTATTTTAATATGGATTATGTTGAATCTAGAGATTACTTTGGGTAGTATGGACATTTTATTTTGCTTTTTATAATTTTATTAGTTCATTGTAATTATACATCATAATGAGGTTCAAAGTGATACAGACATACATGCACCCAGCACTTGGTGCATTTCCCTTCATATCCTACCCCATCCCCCACCCCTCACCATACGTATTAGTAATATTGGTAGTGATACCTTCATACATGGACATAACAATATTTGAACTGTTTCCTTCATCAGTTCTCCTTTTCCCCTCCTCGTCTCCCTCCCCCAGCCCTCCATTCCACTATTCTACTGGTCTCTCTTTTCATTTATCTAAAGTTCCTTTTGTTTCCTATTTTCTCTCTAGCTTCCACGTATGAAAGAAGACATTTAACAATATTGTTTCAATCCAAGCATATCTCTCCATTTATTTGCATCTTTCTCAATTTATTTAATCAATGTTTTACAGTTTTCAATGTAGAGGACTTTCACTTCCTTGGTCCAATTTATTTTTAAATATTTTACTTTTCCAGATATTATAAATCGTATTTTTTCTTGATTTCCTTTTCAGATAGTTCATTGTTAATCTTCAAAAATGCTACTAGTTTTCATATGTTGATTTTGTAAATAATATACTTTTATAAAATATTTATAGCTTTTCTTTGTGTTCCAATTATTTTAACATTTTTCATTAACATAATAAAGGATTGAGATTATAAAGGATATTTTACTTTTCCCAGAATGGATTATCACCCCAATTATATAATACTATACAATAAAATATATATATATTTATATACATTTATATATGTGTATACATACATTGGAGAATTGAAGGTTTTATAGGTTAGAAAGGGGGCTTTAATAATAGATAAGAGCTCTTTCTTTATTAAGATTTTAAAGGAAAAGGAAAACTTATAAATCTTCAGATTTCTTAGGTATCTAGGATCCAGTACTACAAGTTAATGGACTCCAAGCAAAGAAACGCACTAGCAATACCTATATTCCTATGAATGCAAGACTGGATTATACTTCATGTGCCTCAGAGAAATAGTTACTGTAGGGTAAAATTTTCATGTTCCGTTCTGCTTGCCAACAGGCAAGTCTAAGAGTTCTATCCAAAATATGTACTGCATTGTGATTTCAAAGTGTATCTATGATGTCCTTGTCTGACTTGTCACCTTGAGGAAATTGTACCCTAATCAGAAGTTAAGCTTTGCAGGACATTAAATAAGAGTGGGTAGTTAGAAAAGATTCTGATGTATAGGAATTACAGTCCTTGCATCAAATTCTTTCCATATAAGTGTTTGGAAGAATAATGTAGATATATCATTTACTATTAAGGATTTGATAACCATATTAAGATAATATCCATCATATTTTGTTCTGTTCAAGTTAATACAACTATGACAAACTTTCCTCCAATTAATATGATAACAAAGACACAATCCAGAATCAAAATATAGGCAGTAAGTCAGGTACGGTGGTGCATGTCTGTAATCCTAGTACTTGGGAGGCTGAGACAGGAGAATTGAAAGTTAGAGGCCAGTCTCAGCAATTTAGTGAGGCCTTCAGCAACTTAGCAAGACTCTGTTTAAAAACAACAACAAATTTTTTTAAATGTAGTTCACAGGTAGAATGGCCATGGGTACAAGCCCCAGTATCAATAAATTAATTAATTAATGAAGTAGATAATATGATATACACAAGTAAGGTAGTCTTATACAAATTTTAGGTGCTAAAATAGATGTTCAAACTGTGTCATAATGGAGTTAAGAACATAGCTATTATATTCCCTGTTACTCTACAAAATTTGACAATAAGTAAGTGGTTTTCTAAAGTTTACCCTACAGTACGCTGGGCTGGTTGAGATAAAAGCCTTAGTAACAGTTGAGGCAGAAGGAGGAACAAGTAAGCTGGCCTCTAAACCTGCAAATATAGAGAATATATACTCTCTACACACACACACACACACACACACACACACACATATGCACTTATGTTTCTATATCTATATACATAAACACCCCCTACATACACTCCAAAAGCAACAACAATAACTTCATTTTCAGTCTGTTTAATGAAAGGGTTCCACTACTAAACATGCTTGAAAAACACCTGGTTTAGTTCTAAGCCACAATGATACTTAGAGGTCAACCAATGCATCCTTCAAAGTTGTAGCTGGCTATTACTTGGAACACTTTCCTTCCTGATTGATGTATTTGCATGCAGGAAGTTCACTTACGAGGAGCAAAACTGCCTACTATGTAGTCAGAAATGATGGTGATGTGTTAAAATTATACCTTTTTGCACACTTTCCTCAAGAAAAGTGAGCATTAGGGTGTTAGAGTCTGAATGTTACCTTTTAATGCATGATGACCTTGTCAAGATATTGACAAAAAAGCAGCAGGTAAGTATATTGTGCATGGGTCACCAAGTTTCTGTCTTGTCAAAAACATGATCCACTGCTGTGTCTACCTTCATTTCTCAGCAGGAACCTGTCTGAAGTTGTAGTACAAGAAAATGCACAAAAAGTGGAAAAAATAAAGATAGTAGAAAAATAAAAATCTCTATGTGCTATCTTAATGCTTAATTAACTCATACTGTGTCATTATAAACACTTCAATGCAGATACTAGCTAGAGATGATATTGACTCACAGTAAGAGATTTTAATTTGCCCATCATTTATCAGAAGTTTATCAGGTTTATTTCTTATTAGGTTTACTATGTGGATTTTTCTTAGCATCAAAGTAATCTAAATCTCTACTCTCTCTCTCTCTCTCTCTCTCTCTCTCTATATATATATATATATATATAATATATGATATATATTACCTATAACATACGTTATATATATCATATATTATCTCTACTATATAATATATATATATTATAAAATGCCAACCATAGATGCTTTGCATTATCTTTCTTTGCTGATGTTACATAAGATAATTCTGCATTTAATAAAAATGAATAATCTTGTACTGTGTCAACTTTATATTTTCATTATTAACTCACTTCATGGTTAAAAATAATTGTCATGCCTATCTCACAGGTTCATCAGAATCCATGGGAACTTTATATAGAAAACATGATAGTGACTGCTGTGAGGTCCTGCCCTGATGTTCCTTTAGTACCAAGAACATATTCCTCTGCTGCCGGAGTTGTTGCTACCAGACAGCCCTAGTTTGTCAAATTTGGAATTGATTTGACTGAAGAGACTTCTCATGTACATAGCCTCACTCTATTTGTAAGGCAATATGCATCAAATTAACAATTGTTACTGGTCTATAAAGGCCTGGTCCTTCATCCTGACATGGGACACTTTCAAATTCCCCTATAGAATTCATGTGACATTTGTTGAGACTACATTACATCCTAACTTTTTTATACCTAATATGCTGCCTTCCTTTCTATTAACAGGTATCGATCCCAAGAGCACTTCCTGATAAACTTCTTGCACACTCATCTCTATCTGAGTTTGCTTGTCTGGAAAGTGAATCTATAACAAAATCTATGAAATCATATGTTATTATCATTATGCTATGAAACGTTCATGAATAAAGTTTGCAAAGACAATTTTGGGAATGTATGTTCACATTTGAATCACTATTGAAAGAAAAACAAAATTTTCCACTTATTTGTAATATTATTTGAGGAAATAAATATAAGTGAATTTGAAAAGCTTAAAATTCTTCATATTTCACATATTGTTATTATGCTTTTATTATTCTTTTTCTATCTACTTCACAGCACCTCAAGACTAAGAGAGATAGAATATGCTTAAGGTCCCCATAGGCTACAAAAAGCTAACAATTAGAAGAGTTGTTATTGGCCTTTTTAGCATAATATACTAAAAATAACAGTTACTTAGAGAAAATTTGCTCCCTTCATTGTTTCACATAAATTAAAGATATTTTTCCTTGAAGTCCACTTGAAAGATTTTGTTATAAACTATTAATAATAAATTAATTGAATCAAGAGGGAATAAAATATGACAATGTATTTTTGGAATAAAACATTTCTGGTCATGATGATCAAGAAGTTGAAGTTGCTTTCAGATTTACTTACTCTTTTTATTATTGAAAAAATTTCAAGACTAAATTGTATTATTTTATCACAAGGAATACTTTACATATGTACCTTTGAATATCAATAATTTCTGCATGTATAAGATATGCAGGTGTATATATTATAGTGTGTATGTATATCATGGTTAAAGAAAGGATAAAGGGATAACAAGAAGAATAATTGTACCTATTTTTAAATCCAAATAAAAGTTTTACTTTGAGAGATTTTTATATATTGGTTTAAAGTGTCAAATGTGCATTAACTAAGCTTTTCTAGTCTACTTTATTTTTTAATTAATTAATTAATTAATTTTTTATTAGTGCGTTGTAATCATACATCTTGATGAACTTCAGGGTGATAGAGGCATACATGCACACAGCACTCATTGAGTCCTCTCCCAGTCTACTTTATGAAGTGGTACATGTGTATCTAACCTATTAAAATTCATTATCTTTTAATGATCCAGTTTTTAAACTATGGTAAAATATGAAATTTACCATTGTAAACATTTTAAGTTTACAGTTTAGTAGCATTAAGTACATCCATAGTATTGTACAATAATCAAAACCTTCTGTATTCGTCAGCATTTTCAGAGCTATAATCCAAAGACCTGGTCATATAACTTAGAGGAAGGAAAGTTCATTTGCTCATGGTTCAGTCCATGTGAGGCTGGGGACCATGGATCTCAGGAAATGGTTGTGGGAAGTGGAGACAGAGAGAGCACAAGGCTTTGCTCCTCACATCATGGAGGCCAGATACAAGAGAGAGAGAGTGAGGGAAAGAGGAACCATGTATAATTCCTAAAGCCACAGCCCCAGGCACCCACCTTCTCCAGCCATACTCATCTGGCTTAGGCCACCACCCAGATAAATCCATTAGTGGATTTATCTACTTTGGGATTATAACCCTCATGACTCAACTATATCAATCCTGAATATTAATAAATGAGCTCTTCAGGGGACATTTTATACCTAACTATAACATCCCATCCCTGACCCCTGGAGAGCTCATGCCCAGCTCAGAATACAAACTGCATTCAGTCCATTTCCAAGAGTTCCCAAAGCCTTAACAGTTATATATATATAGCATCACTCAAAAGTCCCAAAGTTCAAAGTCTCTTCTGAGACTCAAGGTGAACTCTTGGCTCTGAGCCCCTGTAAAAGAAAATAAAAACCAAAATAAAAAGCAAGTTATATACATTCCGTGTACAATGGCAAAGTGTAAACATTTGCATTCCAAAGGGGAGGAATAGGGCCATAGAAAGAAGGTATGGGAGCAAAACAGTAGCAAAATCCTGCGGGACACGCACTTAATCCTGGGTTCCATGTCTGACATTGGGGGCACATGGCGGTGAGATGAGTCCTCCAAGGGGCCTTGGCAGACCCGCCCCTGTGGCCTGGTTGATTGCAATGGGTGGCTTACTGGCTCTTCCAGCCTGGCTCCATGGCTCACACTAGCAGCCTTTCTTCACTGGTCATTCCATGTTTCTGGCATTTCTAAATCATGGTTTTTTCTTGCAGCCTTGGCTTCACCATCACAGCTTCAAAAATTGCCCCATTTAGTCCTGCTTGCAGGGATTCTGACCCTGCCACACTTTGCCTGGCTTCTCAGGCATTCCTTTGAAATATTGGTGGAAGCCTCTATGATCCTTTTGTTGTTGTTGTTTGTTTGTTTTTTGTTTTGGAAAAGGCTACACTACATGGATGCCAAGATGGACTGCCAACAGAAAAGGTCGTTAGGCCCTCTTTAATCATTGATGCTGGGACCTTCTCAATCACAGCCCCTGGGCCTGTCTCAATCCTGACCACTGCTGGGTTTTCTTAACCCTGGCCATTGCCAGGCTCTTCCTAATCCTAGCCACCACCTCTGGGCTCTTATTTCCATGATTATGGACTTGGGCTTGAACTGCCCCAATCAAGTTCCTTTCTTTGTTCCTAATCAAAGAATTTGACCTCCCTTCAACCATCTTACTTTCTTTCACAGCACAATCTCTCTGGGCCTAAACTTTACGCATGCCTTTCTGACCACTGAAAATCTACAAAGTCTCTCTGCATTACTTTCCACTCCCGAAATTCAGTGTACAATTTGCTGAATGCAGGCAGATATTAATATCCATAATGCAGCTTGGGTATTTTGCTTTTTTGAGATTTCTTCTTCCAGTTTGTTAATTAGTCAATCATCTTTAAATTTAGCTTCACACAAAGTTTCAGGACATGGGCAAAATGCTAATAAGTTCTTTGCCAAAGTGTAACATACATGGCCTCTACTCCATTTTCCTCTTTGCCCTCCGAAATCTCCTGAGCACAGTCTATAATCTGCCTTTCCAGGCACATTTTAGCCTGTCCAATTTCCTCTCACAAAACATTTCCAAAGACTCACAATCCACATGGTCAGACTTAGATATAGTTATGACCCCACTCCTATAGTTTTATTTTCTGTATTAGCATTTTACAGCTATAATCTAAATAAATGACCATACAATTTAGAGGAAAGGAGGTTTATTTGCTCACAGTCTAATCTATGTGGGGCCAGGGACGGAGAATCTCAGGGCATGGTGGCGGGAAGAATACAAAGCCTTGCTCTTCCTAACATCATGGAGGCCAGAAGCAAGAGAGAGAGCAAGGGGAGGGGAACCGTATATAATCCCCAAGGCCACCGCTCCAGGGACCCACCTTCTCCAGCCACACCTTGCTGGCTTGGGTTACTGCTGGGATTATAACCCTCATGACTTAACTATATCAACCCTGAATATTAATAAATGAGCTCTTCAGGGGACATTTTATATCTAACTATAACATCATCCATCTCCAGAATTTTTTCATCATCCCAAACTGTAGACTTATATCCATTAAACAATAACACATTTTTCTCCATTCCCCAGTCCCCAGTAACCACTATTCTATGTTTCTGTCTTTGAATTTGAATACTGTATGTATCACCTAAGTAATATCATATAATATTTGTCCTTGTGTGCCTGGCTTATTTCATTTACCATTATGCCATTAAGTTTTGACTTTTTTTTTTTTGCGGTACCGGGGATTGAACGCAGGGGCATTCTACCTCTGCACTACGCCCCCGGCCCTATTTTTTATACTTTATTTTGAAACTGCGTCTCACGAAGTTGTGGAGGGCCTCACTAAGGAGACAGAGAGAGAGAGAGAGAGAGAGAGAGAGAAAGAGAGAGCTGAGGCTGGCCGCGAACCCAGATCCTCCGGTCTCCGCCTCCCAAAGTACTGGGATTACAAGCGTGCGCCACCACGCCCGGCAAGTTTTGACTTTTTATGTATCAGAATTTTCTTTTTAAGGCTGAATAATATTCCATTCTATGTATGTACCACATTTTATTTATTCATTCATCTATACATGTACATTTGAGTTATTTTCACTTTCTGGCTATTGTGAAAAATATTACTATGAACATTTGAGTACAAATAACCAATAGAGTTCTTGCTCTCTGATTTCAATTTGGGAGATATATAGACCCAAAAATATATGTTCTGGATCATATGATAACTCCATTAAATTTGTTGTTTACCAAAATGGCTGCATTATTTCATATTCAATACACAAAGTTCCAATTCATTTCTCCACATCCTGACTAACCTGTTTTTCTCTTTTTGTTTGTATTCTTTTCCCTTATAACAACCACTTTAATTTCTGTTAAGTGATATATCATTTGGGTGTGGTTACAATTTGCAATTCCTAATGATTAGTGATGTGGAACTGAAAATTAGAATGCCCAGAAATAAATCCATATACTTATGGGCCAGTGATCTTCAACAAAGGTGCCAAGAACACACAATAGAGAAAGAGGATTCTCTTCAATAAATAGCATTGGGAAAAACAGTATATCTACATTCAGAAGAATGAAATTAGGCCTCTATCTTAAACTATACAAAAAAATCAAATCAAAATTGTGTAGAGACTTAAACATGAGTCCTGAAACTCTAAAAAGAAAGCATAGATAAAAGGCTTCATCACATTAGTCTGGATAAAGATTTTTTAGATAGAATACCAAAAGCACCATAACAAAAAAAGAAAAAGAAATATTGAATAGCATCAAACTAAAAACTTCTGCACAGCAAAGGAAGCAATCAATAATCAACAGATTAAGGAGACAATCTACAAAATGAGAGAAAATGTGTGCAAAGCATGGATTCAATATGGTGCTTATATCCAAATTATAAAAAGAACTGAACTCAATAGCAAGGAAACAAATAACTAAATAAAAAAAAATGGGCAAGGGACTGGAATAGACATTTCTCTAAATAAGACATACAAATAGCCATAAGGTTTATTAAAGATGTTCATATCGGTAATAATCAAGAATGAAATGCAAATTAAAACCAGGAGAAATAACCTCATACCCCCTTGTCATCAAAAGTAAAAATAAAAACAAAAACAAAAAGTAAAAATAGAACAACATTAGCAAGGATATGGAGAAAAAGGACCCCTTGCACACTGCTGGTGAGAAGACAAATTGGTACATACATTATGTAAAACAATATGATAGTTCTTCAAAAGTTAAATCAGAACTACCACATTATCCAGCAATCCTACTTTTGGTACATATCTACAGGAAATGAAATCAGAAAGTCTAAGAGATATCTACACTCCCATGTTCACTTTAGCATTGTTTACATTAGTCAACATGTAGAATCAACCTAAGTGTTTATCAATGCATGATGGACAAAGAACATGTGATTGATATCTCTCCATTTGGTATGTGTATTATAAAATACATACATACATAATGGAATATTATTCAGCTTCAAAAGAAAAGGAAACCCTGTCTTTTACAAAAACATAGATGAACTGGGAGGGCATTAATCTAAGTGAAAAAAGACAGGCATAGGAAAACAAATAGTACATGATCTCATTTGTATGCAGAAACTAAAATAATTGGACTTATATAATCAGACAGTTGAATGATGTTTTCCAAGTGTTGGGAAACATCATTCAACTGGAGTGAGAGGAGTTGGAGTGAGAGGAGCTAGGAGATATTGATCAAAGGGTAGAAAGTTTCATTTATGTAGGATGAATCAATTGTGGCAATCTATTCTACAGCATGGTGACTATTATTATTGATAACATATTGTATACTTAAAAATTACTCGGAGATTAGATCTTAAATATTTTCACCACAAAAATGGTAATGATGTGAGATGATGGATATGTTAATTAGAATTATTTGATCATTCTACTACATATATTTTGTTTTGATACATGTATGTGTATCAAAGCATGACATGTCTTGGTCAACATTCTCATTGCTGTAATTCAAAACAAGTTACCACACAACTTACAGGAAGGGAGATTCATTTGTTCACAGTGCTTTGGAGATTTCAGGTTCAGTTCATGTGAGGCTGGGGACTGCAGAGCCCAGGACATGGCAGTGGGAATCAGAGAGAGGGCTTTACTCTCACATCAAGGAGGCTGGGACTAAGACAGCCATCAAGCAAGGGGATTCTAAGACAAAAGCACAGTTCCTAAGGCCACACCCACAGGGACCCACCTTCTCCAGACACACCCCACCTGCCTAGGTTATCATCCAATAAATCCATCACAGTGGTTTTATCCACTTATGGGATTACAACCCTCATGACTTAATTGCATCAACTCTGAACATTAATACATGAGCTCTTCAAGGGACATTCTATATCTAACCATAACAATACATTAACAAAGCTGGGTATAAAAATGAGGAAGAGAAAGAGAAAAAGGTAAGAGGGAAATATGCAATGGAAGATAGAGGGAAGAGAAGAATGTTAGTGATAGTGTGAAAAGCAGATGGAGATGAAAACATTTAAATACAATGAATGAGATCAGAGGATTAAAAGACAATAAAATATTAGAAAAATATAAAATAAAGATAAGATACAGCCTAAAGAGAAAGATAAAATGGGGAGGAAAGAAAAGAGAAGGCTAGGATCCAAATTCAGCAGATGAGGAGGGTCTATGCTGATGTCTTTGGGGAGATTTCTTAGGGACCAAAACCATACATTCTTCCAGTTTTGCCTCATTCACAAACAGAAAACAAATAGTATCCCAAATTATGATTATAAGGGTAATAGTACTATGCTGAAATGTTAATGTAAAACATGTAATTCATCTATGTGAATTTCATAGCTAAATAAATGTAAGGCAGTTCCAGAACCCTCCTTCATTCTGAGATGACAATGAAGATTCTAGAAATTACAGCACATCAATATGACAAGTTCGGATAGCCTTCACTTCTTTTTTTTTTTTTTTGAGGTACTGGGGATTGACCCCAGGGGCATTTTACCTCTGAGCTCACCCCCAGCCCTATCTTTTATTCTTTTATTTTGAAATAGGGTCTTGCTAAGTTGCAGAGGGCCTCACTAAGTAGCTGAGGCCCGGATCCTCCAGTCTCAGCCTCCCAAGTACTGGGATTACAAGCGTGCGCCCGGCTATAGCCTTCACTTCTGGTAGGTCTCCACCTCTGTGGATGAATCACTAAAGGGTTGTAATAAATATGCTGAGGAATGTTACCTTGGTTCTTTTCAATCTCCAATTCACAAGCCTGAAATGGCTGAACATTTTAACCTCACTATGTCATTCTTTAAATAAAAAAGGAAGCAACTAATATTGTAAAAGAAACAGCTTGTTCTTTAAGAACAGTGTCCTCACCCTTGAGTGAGTGACTCTTCTATTGCAGAGCATACCATTTGGTTTTCTGGAAGCAGGCATTTATCAAATGATGCCCTCAGCATGCTAATTTACATCTAATTGATAAGCACTTTAGCCTCGGAAAAACTTACTTGCCTTGTTCAGCATTTGCCAGAGTGACATTTCTTTTTGACAATGAAATCTTACTCACATAATAAAATGTCCTCTTCAGGGTCATGCTACACAGATCGGCATGGTATGTTCCTTCCAAGGTTTTTGAATTAATTTGTATTAATTTGGCTGGTGACAGATACCCACTACTTAGTCTTAATTACAGGGAATGGATCATCTAATTCACATGGACAGGTTTCAATTATAGCTGTAAAATCCCTCCTTTCCATCATATCCAGATGCTCAACTGTCATAGAGTTTACCAAATAAACCCGAGAAAAAGTGTTTGTTCTTTTGCATTCAGGGTTTGAACACCATCCATTGCTTTCTGGCTGCTTTTAAATGAGGTTTGCTTCTGATCTGCAAAGTCTCAGACAGGCCATCTGCTTCTACCGGAGGGCCCAGTAGCTCCAGTTTGTTCCGCTGCTACTTGAATGCAATGACAGATAAGTTTGAAGTTTTAAAAACTGATCCTAATTAAAAGACAGAGTTAAACTCAAAATAAAATTCTTTAAAGAAATATTGGCCCAAAATTGTGCAATGCATAACTGAGGACTATTGTTTTCTTTGCCATGAATTTTTCCACTGATATGAATGTCTCAGAAAGTGGTGTTTCTGGATCTGATTATTGTATGTATGCTATCATATAAATTGATCATGTTGTTATACACCTGGCTAAAAAAGAACATCTGGTTGATTAATTAAAGATTTTGGCCAGGCATGGTGGTGCATGCTGGTAATCCCAGTACTTGGGAGGCTGAGACAGGAGGATTGCAGGTTCATGGCCTCAGCAACTTGTGAGGCCCTCTGCAACTGATGAGACCCTGTTTCAAAAATAAAGAATAAAAAATTGGTCAGGGGGTGTAGCTCAGAGGTAGAATGCCCCTGGGTTCAATCCCCAGTACCACACACACACACACAAAAGATTTTGTCAGCAACAAAACCAAAACAATTCTTGCAAGAGAAGAAATAACATCACAATACTAATTCTTTTAATGCTCTCTAATTATTGCTACTGAGGAAATGTTTATATGTGTTATTTGTATTAATTACATTTAATCCCATCTTGGCTTTTTTCTTATTTACTGTGACATTGGAGTAATTTTTTTACCCTTTTGTTCTGAATTTTCCTGCCTGTAAAATATAAATATAAATGTTAAATATGTATGTGGAATGCATGTGTTGTGATTATATTTTTTATATTTCTATATTTTCTACAGGGAGATATGAGTATAAATATTAATCATCATAGTATAATTTGCTGAACAAAGTCTTTATCAAATACCGAAGATTTCTTTATTTGGCTTCAAGAAGCCATTTTTTTTTCTTCTTTCTTACTATAATTAATGAACATATAGAACAAATTCCCATCCCAGCAACATGAGAGTCATAAGATCTCAAATTCATGTTTCATTGTCAAATTAGTTTTTCAAAACATTTCTTTTTTTTTTTTATTGGTGCATTGTAATTATACATTTAATAGGTGTTAGGCTATAAGAGTCATACATGCACACATTGCCCGATTTGCCCTCCCTCAAATCCCACCCACTTCCCTCCCCATTCCCTCCCTTTAGTGCTTTGCCTTAATATGTGGAAGCTAGAGAGGAGGAGACTTAGAAGGGACACCAAACAAAGAAGGGGAAAGCTTTAGATAAACAAAGAAGAGGACCTATCTGAGGGAGTTGGGAGGGGGGTGGAGGGTAACACACTAAAACGCAGGAGGTATACATCCAAACTTATAAAACTCAAATCAAGAAGCCATTTATAAATAAGCATTCTTTGATTATTTCTACATCTCTTCAAAATAGTTTTTCCAAGTGGAGGTGAATTTCTCAAATTTAAATAGTTTTAAAAAGCACTTGTTACACTGAACTGCACTAATTTCTCTCTTTGTCTTTACACCAGACATGGAACTCCTCCTGGGCATGAGTAATGTTCTAGTCATCTTTATATGCTCCATACCCAGAATAGAGCCCAGCACGTACCAGGACTTAATACAGGCTTACTGAATAAATGTTAAACAAACAAACAGAAAGCTCTGTTGCCATCCTCTCTTTAACTGTACACAGACACAACTAAATGATTGATTTAGGATAAATAGAATTTAGATTGAGCTCTAAATATATCAAGAATCAAACAAAAGGAGGGCTTCCCAAACATTAATGTGCATTAGAATCACCTGGGGGGATTTTTTTTTTTTGCAAATGCCTATTTTGATTCCAGAGGAGTCTGAGCTTTGTATTTCTAATAAAATTCAAGCTGATCAGGTGACCATTCTTCATGTAGCCAACAACTAGATTATGTATCAAAATAATGCTTACTTAGCTGAAATATTCAGTGTATAAAAAATGGACGTGCACCATTTTGTACCTTGGAGAACATTTTTTTCAGATTCTTAACTTCTATACTATTTTATTAATGAAAATTTCCTGTATAATCAAGATCCTATGGATATGAATGAAGGAAGATATGAATGGACTTGAAGTTTATAGGCTGCTTTGAACTGCAGTGGGTCAGCTGTATTTAGGATGTTAAAGGATAGATCTGCCCATTTTCCAAGATGAAATTGTCAGAAACTAAGGCAGCTTTTCCACAGTCAAAAATGATCACCAAGTCATAACCCAGAGTATGTTTATGAATCCCATAAATATCATTCAATGCAGGTTAGGGAAATTACTTGTGTATTTATTCCAAAGTAATGGGATAAAAAATGTAAATCGGTTTGTTTTTGTTGAGATTATATTTCAGCTTACACAATCCTCTTTGAAATGTGAAAAGTGATTTAGAGCATAATCAATCTGCTTCAGAGATATCTATTCATCTTAATCACCATAAACCCCACATTGGAGTTATTACTTCATTTAATAATACCACAATATAATTAAATGTTCATCTTGTGACCAGATACGTAAATACAGTAACATTTACTTTGATGAAACAAAATAGTCTAAAGTCTTAAGAAAATTGAAATGATTAAAATTTGTCATTTAATGAGTAGCAACTGGTTTATTTATTATAGTGTAGGAAAAGAGATGTGTAAGAATTTTCATTTGGATCATCACAGGCAACTCATGTGGTATATAAGGCATCTGGAGGGCATTCACTACACTTTGCTGAAGGATGTACTTCTCTAGATAGGTATAGTGGCACACACTTGTAATCCCAGTACTTGGGAGGCTGACACAGGAAGATTGTGGCCAGCCTTAGCAACTTACTGAGGCCCTTCACAACCTAGTGAGACCCTGTTTCAAAACAAAAGGATCACAGGGCTGGGGATGTAGCTTAGAGTTAGAATGTCCCTGGGTTCCATAATCAGTACCATAAAAAAAAAAAAAGATGTAGTTCTCTATATTTCTAAAATGTCTTACATGTTCTATTTTTACATTAATTATTAAATACAATGACAAGTTAGATCCAGTAAGCATCTCATTATGGCTTAACTGTCAGTTCTTTGAGTATGACTGTTGATTTTTATATTTATATTAATTTAGTTTCTTAATTGTAGCATGGCAAATACAAATATTTTTAAAGTTAGATATTTTTAGAAGATAGGAGTAGAAAAATGTAATATTCCAACATGTAAAACCCACAGTATGCCAATGGAAAAACAACATGGTAAGAACTGAGGTATGGTTTGAGAAACAAGCATGCAGGCCATCTAAGAACCAACTAATATATGGAGCTCACAATAAGCACAGGAAGGTGAGTCCAGTGGTATCCTCAGAGACCATTTACATGTTTCCATTGTATGGAAACTGCATATATGAACTATAGGAATCACATCTAAGTATCTGTAATAGTTAATCTAATTTGTCGACTTGATCGGATCATGACACACCCAAGATCATGTGACTTTGGTGTGTCAATAAGACAATTGGTTTATGTAACAGCAGATTAAACAGAAAGTCCTGCCCTAAATGTAGGCAGCAGGGTTCTGATAGGTGCAGGACTTAGATAAAAGAAGGAGAAAGCCGTGTAGAGGGATGCGCAACTCTTTCCGAAAAAAACACATCTGCTGTCGTCTGAGATTGTCGGCCTCCAGCTTATAGAACTGGAACTTCGCGTTTCTTTGAAGAGCTTCTTGATCTTCTGCTCTCATCTGAGATCGTCGGCCTCCAGCCCTTCGAACTGAAACTTCACCATCATTTCTCCAAAGAGCTTCCTGATCTTCACATCTTGGACTGGACTGAATTAGTGGTTGCTCTGATCCTAACACTCCAGCTCTTAGACCTCTCGACCAGCTACTGGTTCCTCTGACTCTGCACGTTCAGTCAGAACTCGGGACTACATTGCTTCAAACTGTAAGCTGATCTGATAAATCCCTTTTTCCATATACTCATTCTGCGAATTCTGTTAATCTAGTGAACCCTGGCCAATACAGTATCTATGGAAATAAGGCGTGGGTACATTCTCTACAAAATTAGACACATCTTCATATGTGATTTTGAGGGGCTACAAGTGAAGTGTATTTTTTTTCAGAGTCCACTAATGACCTATTACAAAGTAAGATATCTTGTGATATATCACACTATTACATATCAATTTAAACTTTGCTATAGAACTTATGATAGCTGTTTTAAAATTTGCTTCTTTTGAATAAACCATAATTGGAAAATTAGAGCTGGAATATAAATTTATAAAAAAAGTAATTTTCCAGAAGTCTGTTGATAAGTTTATGGGATAGAATGTCTGTAAGTCCGATGCATCAGAAATATGATAGTCATTTTCAAATTATCAAACCAAACATAATACTATCAAAATGGTAAAGGCACATTTCTTAAAAAAAACAACAACATCAAAATCAAACAAATAAAAGTTTAGCTCTTCAGATGAAGTCATAGGCAACACTAACTGGAAAGCAATCTGCTTGACCTGAATGCATGGTGAAGGGGTGTGTCAAATTGAGAAAGAATGGCTGGATGTGGTGGTGCAAACCTGTAATACCAATACTAGTGAGGCTGAGACAGAAATATCACAGGTTCGAGGCCAGCTTCAGCAACTTAGCAAAACTCTCAGCAACTTAGCAACATCTTGTTTCAAAATAAAAACTAAAATAGGGCCAGATATAGAGTTCAGAGGTAGAATGCCCCTGGGTTCAATCACCTGTCCCTCCCCCACAAAAAAAATTGAGAAGGAAATTGAGTGGCAAAATATTAATAGATTTATATGAAGATTTCTTCTTCTAAAACCAGGAAAGTATTCGTGTCATGTTTATAGAAAGTCATTTTCTGTCTGTGCACGTGAGGGTGTGTGTGTTTTTAAAGCTAAATGCGTTGTATACTCAGCAATTTTTGATAAAACAACTTCTGGGCAACAATGGAGAAAAACAGGAATGAATTCTCAGTATTTAGGGCACAGTGAGCCACAGATTTACTTTACGTTTATAAGAATTCTATTGAATTCTAGTCACTAGAAAATATAGTCTAGTAAAGGTTAATCTGCTAGTGGATTTAAAAACTTGCTGAGTAGTTGGAGATGGAGAGTGTGCGGGCAGTGTCAGAGGACAGGAGGGCAGAGAAACAGCTGCCCACATAAGGGCCTGGTAGAGAGCACATAAGGGGAAGAAATGTGCGGGATTTTGGAAAGGAACAGTGGGCCAATCACCGTGAAGGAGAGGAACAGTAAAAACGTGAATGACTTGGATAAACCAGGATCATAAGCAGCTAAGTGGCTTTTGAAACTCAGTGCAGGGAAATGAAAGCTAATGAAGCTGGGAACGTAAAAAGAACACGGAAAAGGAAGCTTCTTTCCTTGGCAATATTACCCATTTTGCAAAGGAGAGGATATGAAAACCAGACCAGAAAATATAGTGTCATCTCACAGGGTACATTTACTATGTTTTGACATTTTCTATTCGTGTTTCACTTTCCCGCCAGGCCCCCTCCACCCTGACTTACCCTGAGTACTTTCTGAATTAGGACCTTACATTAAGTGTTCCAAGAAATAGGTATGCTTACCCTAATTTGGACATTACATAATGTATGCAAGTATGAAAATATCACATGGTACCCATAAATATGTACATTTTTTATGTATCAGTTAAAATAAAGATTAAATGGTAAACATTTTCACTCAAGTGAGATAAATAAAATAATGAAGCAAATTAAAGGGAGACTATAATTGGAGATATGTATAAATGTGTTGAGAAATGTTTCACAAGCTGTATTTGAACAGACTTCAATAAGAGCACAGAGAGGTCAGGGTCATGGATGAAAAGCCAATTGGAACAATTATTTGACAGAACATTTGTTCATTTAAACTAATTGTACACGTAAAGAAATTATTTACATTTGTTTTAGTTTTGAAACAATTTCACTGTTTCAATATTTGTATTGATTGAATTAGATGTTGTATCCATTTTGAAAACTCAATCATGGACTCAAAATATTCCTGAGCATTTTTAAAGTAGAGTAGGTTAGGTTAATAAAACAATTTATGAGCTAAGAAACTATATATAATCATCTATTATAAAAAGTAAAAATAGTTGAAAAGATGGTATAGTCTCATGATAGAACCAGTGTATTCTCAAATGTATATTTTTAATGAAAATTACATTATAAAGGTTGTCACACATAGCTGTGTGTGGTGGTGCATGCCTGTAATTCCAATACTTAGGAGGCTGAGACAGGAGGATTGAGGTTGGAAGCCAACTTTAGCAAAGTATCAAGATCTTCAGCAACTTACTGAGGCCCTGTTTCAAAATATAAAAATAAAATGGGCTAGGGGTGTAGATCAAAGATAAAACACCTCTGGATTCAACCCCCAGTACCAAAAGAAGAAAAAAGAAAATAGAAAAAAAATGGTGATCATGCATCTAGACATAATGTGTTAATTTAATAATTTTACATTAAAGTAGCTATCAAGGATATATCACGTTCACAGCCCTGTTGTCCCAGGGCAGTGGAGTAGGTTTCAAGCAAACCAAAGAAAGTGGCCAAACACACTATTGGAGATATATGGTTTGTTGGGGAAAGCTTACAAGATGAGTCAGTCAACATTCCCACTGCTGCGACCCCAAATACATGAGGATCACAACTCAGAGGAAGAAAGACTTATTTTCTCACAGTTCTGGAAGCTTCGGTCCATGTTAGACCAGACCATGTTTTTGGAGCTCAGGATCTGGCAGCAGAAACAGAGAGCCGGTCATGGTGGTGCACACTTGTAATCCCAGTACTTGGGAGGCTGAGACAGATTTGGGAGGCAAATCGCAGATTTGCAGCCAGCCTGAGCTACTTAGTGAGACCCTCCACAACTTAGTGAGACCCTGTTTCAAAATAAAGAATAAAAAATAGGGCTGGGGGTATAGCTCGGAGGTAGAATGCCCCTGGGTTCAATCCTCAGTACCAAAAAAAAGAAAAAGAAACAGAGAGTGCAAGAAAGGGACATATATATGGTTCCCAAGACCATGCCCCCAGTGACCCACCTCTTCCAGTCACCTGCCCACCTTTCTACCCAATAAATCTATTAATCCGTCAATGGATTTATCCACTTATGAGATGAAAACACTCACGATCTAATCATTTCACCTCTGTACACTTTTGTACTTGCCAATACACGAGCTGGACAAGTGACACATCCTCTCTATGGTTCCCTCAGTTCCACACCCATCCCCACTCAGAGAGGGGCTGTGTATGTCAGGCTGCAGGCAGTGGCATCGTCAGCATCAGCTTGCTTAGTTGGCTTGTCTGACCAGCATCCCAAAGAGCCACTGCTGGGAGCACATGCAAGAGAGTAGCTTTCTACAGAGAGCACTAACTTGCCCTAGTTAACTTGCCCTAGTTCCCAGTGTACATGAGAGAAAGCCAGGGGCCTTCAAGATAATATGTATCTGGACTTTTAGGCTAGACTTGCTCTCATTGTTCCTTTAAGTTGGCTAGGTTTGGGGGTATTTCCATCGCCATTTTCTTTAGGGTTAATATAGCATCACAATGTAGCTGTCCTATGGGTAAGTAAAAAAAGAATGCATTAAAATACTTAAGACTACTTATCAAGAGTAAGTACAAATGAACCTAGAACTTTCAGTTTCCTTTTTTCATTGTTTTTACTGCCACTTTTTTTTTGTACTTACAACTTGAAATATAATCATCCCTTTTTAGTCAGCTGAGATAATTCTTTTTTTTTTTTTTTTGCAGAACTGGAGATTGAACCTAGGGGCATTCTATCTCTATGAGCTACACCCCCAGACCTATTTTTTACTCTTTATTTTGAAACAGGGTCTCACTAAGTTGTGGAGGCCTCACTAAGTATCTGAGGCTGGCCGCGAACCTACAATTCTCCTGTGTCAGACTCCCAAATATTGGGATTACAAGTGCGTGCCACCACGCCCAGCTTGAGATAATTCTTTCCTCAATGTTTATATTCACTCCAAAAGCTTCTACTCTCAACCTATCAACACATGCATGAAACACACACACACACACACACACACACACACACACACACACACACACACATTGGGGCGACATTAAAGAGATAGATGAAATTGGACATGGTGGTGCATGCCTGTAATTCCAGTACTTGGGAGACTGGGAGAGGAGAATTGCAAGTTCGAGACCAGCCTCAGCAACTTAGTAAGACCATTTCAAATAAAAAATAAAAAAAAAACCTGGGACATGTAGCTCAGAGGTAGAATGCCCCTGGGTTCAATTTCCAGTACCAAAAAAATAAAGAGATAGATGAGCCACCTCAAAGAGCTACCAATGGTCAAAGCTGAAAATAAGACTGTAAGGGATTGTAACCCAAAGTACAACGTAAGTGTTCATGAAGCTGAGTGAAGTGGTGCACACCTGTAATTCCAGTACTTGGGAAGGTGACACAGGAGGATCACAGGTTTGCCGCCAGCCTCAGCAACATAGACCCTCCACAACATAGAAAGACTGTTTCAAAATAAAAAATAAAATAGGTCTTGAGGTATAGTTCAAAGGTAGAAGACCCCTGAATTCAATCCCCAGTACCACACGCACACACACACAAAAACAAAAGTGTTCTTAAATATGTACTGATATAAATGATTGAATGACTAAGTAAAAGGGGGAGAAGAGTGTATGTATGTCAGATCTCCCATATGGAATAATTACAAATAACTTATGTAGACACTGTTCTGAAGGAGGGGGAGAAAAAAAATCTTCATTTTTGTAGTTGTATTTTGTACATAGTGACTGTCTTCCAATGTGTATAAAGCACAAAATTTGGAATTATTTTTTATGTACTGTATTTTTCTTCATCAATTCAATGTATTAAAATCATGTTCAGTGCTAGGCTTTATGCTAGGCTGTTTATTATTATATTATTAATATATTTTAATCATCTCCTCTCCGTGATCAAGAGCCTACCATCTGCTTATCAGTTCCTATCAACTTTTATTGACATACAAGTTGTAAGTGACAGACAGTATGACCTTCTTGCACAACCTTCCACGTTATCCTAATCCTGTCACCCTTCAGCTTTCGGCCTTGGCACTCCCCACAAGGCTCCCTCATCTAGTTTTATTTTATTTCTCATAAGGAAACTTCTCTAACTGAAAACATTACTGATGACTCATCTTATCCTCATTCATCAATTTTCTGCAGTTACATGGACAAGTACAAATTCTTTCTGCTTATTTAATATAGGTTTCAAACTTTTCATCTATATTTCAAAATATTTGTGGGATGAGAAATTAGGGGTTTATGTTTGTACTTGTCTTGTTTGGTTTTGTTTTAATGTGGGAGAACATCCATCATGATTTATCTACTGAGGACATGAGATGCTTAATAGAAATTAGCGAGTTTTTGAATAAACAAAACCAATATGAATGGAATTCAATCAGGACCTAACAGTTTCTAGTATATAAGAAGCCATATTAACATTAATTCTCAATTTTTGCTGGCTTAATGTTATTTAACTATAGATTTTCACTTGTAGCTATTAGAAATCATAATTTTTCAAGACAAAGCAAATATTGTTAAATCTAGTCAAGATTATTACTTATATCTTTATTTTAGGAAAACTATGCCATGAACAGCAAGAATTATCCTACAAGTTACCAATACAACATCCCTACAGTTGTCTACAGGTGTTAGAATCTTACTTGTGGTGATTTTATATAAATGTATGCATCTGACCTTTGTGGAATTTTGTCCAAACATTTGCATATTGAGTACAAATTAGTTCACTGTAAATTGCCTTTGTTCGATTTCTCTGTTTTGTTATATTCTTTGTTTCAAAAGTATGTTTGTAGGTTTTACTAAAGTGAATTTAATTCAGATTGGTTGAGGTGGAATTTACAAAACATATGTCATTAAACAAATGGTGTGTTAATATTGAGTTTTTTTATTTTAGCAATGAAAATTTAAAAATTCATATCCAATATATTTTCAAAGGAAAATAATATTCTAAATGGCAGAAGAAAGGATTTTGGCTATCATGCTATAAAGATGAGCAAACCATTTTTACAGTACAGACTGTTTAGTTCTTTAGAGTTCTCTGAATATTAAGCAAAAGTATAAAAGACTATATATACAAGAAGCAGAGAGTGCCTAGAAAGACAGCAGGCATGACAATTAAGTTAAAACTAAAATAGTACAGGTCATCAAGCATTGAATTACTTGTCTTCTTTATTTTTTAAATTTATTTATTTATTTTATTTATTACATTTATTGGTGCATTGTAGTTATACATGTTGGCAAGTGTCAGGGTATCAGGAGCAAGCATCACACATTGCTCATTTAGCCCTCCCTCAAATCCCACCCCATTCCCTCCTCCTTCCCTCCTTTCCATGCTAAGCATAGTGATGGACTCCTAAGTTTGTTTATACACATCATGTGCATTAGTGTATTTCCCTCTTCCCCTCCCATCTCCCTCAGTTAGATCACCTTCTTTGCTCAACTAAAGTTTTCTCTTTCTTTGTCTGGAGTTCCTTGTAAGTCCCATTCTCCCTAGCTTGCACATATTAGGGAGAACATCCGACTTTTCACTTTTTGTGATTGACTAATCTCACTTAGCATAATGTTCTCCAGTGCCCTCCATTTCCCTGCAAATGATGTAATTTTGTTCTTTATGGCTGCATGAAATTCCATTGTGTTCATATCCCATAATTTGTGATCCATTCATCTCTCGATGGACACCTTGGCTTGTTCCAAATTTTGGCAATTGTGAATTGTGCAACTATAACCACAGATATCCATGAATTAGTCTGGTAGTTTGGTTTCAGTTCTTTTGGGTAGATGTCTAGAAGTGGTATTGCTGGGTCATATGGTAGGTTGATTCACAAACTTCTGAGGATCCTCCACACTGTTTTCCAAAGTGGTTGCACTAATTGGCAGTCCCACCAACATTGTATTAGAGTTCCTGCTTCTCCACATCCTGGCCAGCACTTGTTGTAGTTTGTGTTTTTAATTATTGCCATTCTAATTGGGATTAGGTAAAATCTCAGGGTAGTTTTGATTTGCATCTCTCTGATTGCTAATGATGTTGAACATTTTTCCATAACTTTATTGGCCATTTGTATTTCTTCTTCTGTTAAGTGTCTATTTAGTTCATTTGCCCATTTTTTGATTGGATTATTTGGTTTTTTAGTGGTGATTTTTTTAAGTTTTCTGTATATTCTAGATATAAGTCCTTTATCTGAGGAGTAGCTGGCAAAAATCTTCTCCCATTCTGTCAGCTCTCTGTTGAGGTTCTTGATTGTTTCCTTTGCTGCACAAAAGCTCTTTAGTTTAATGCAATCCCACGTATTGATCCTCATTTTAGTTTCCTGTGCCTTTGGGGTCTTGTTGAGGAAGTCTTTACCTGTGCCTATGTGTTGAAGTGTTGGGCCTATGCCCTCTTTGAATAGCTGCAAGGTCTCTGGTCTGATTTCTAGGTCTTCGATCCATCTTGAGTTGACTCTAGTGCAGGGTGAGAAAGTGGGGTTTATTTCTGTTTTTCTGTATATGATTAGCCAGTTTTGCCAGCACCATTTGTTGAAGAGGCTATCCTTTTTCCAGTGGGTGTTTTTAGCCCCTTTGTCAAAAATCAATTGGCTGTAGGTGTGTGGGTTTGTTTCGGAGTCTTCTATTCTGCTCCATAGGTCTATGTGTCTGCTTTTCTGCCAATACCATGCTGTTTTTATTACTATGGCTTTGTAGTATAATTTGAAGTCAGGTATTGTGATGCCTCCTGCATGGTTCTTGTTGCTGAGAACTAATTTTGCTATTCTGGGTTTTTTGTTGTTCCAAATGAATTTAAGGACAGATTTTTCTATGTCAGTGAAGAATGACTTTGGTAATTTAATGGGTATTGCATTGAATCTGTAGAGCACTTTTGGAAGAATGGCCATTTTGATGATATTTATTCTGCCTACCCAAGAGCATGGGAGATCTTTCCATCTTCTAAGATCCTCTTCAATTT
>PVJS01012489.1:0-43778 GCA_004027185.1 Glis glis
CAGGCTTTGGCAGGCTTCCCCATTGAAAGTAGGCGTCACGGTATTTGTGAGGCACTTTCATTTTGATGCCGTGGAGATGACTTGGGGGACTCGCTAGCTTTTTGTTATCAGCTAGGACACTCGCTGTGTTTCTGCCACTTTTGAGGGTGGGTGTATGACTGCTGTGACTTTTACACTAGTGAATTGCTTGAGCTGTCACTCATTAACAAACTTTTTGAGCACTTTATGCCAGGGAGGGAAGGAGGGCTGGGATAGGGCATAGTGGGAGTGGACAGGCTTGGTCCTTGTTCTCTTGGAGCTTTAAAGTGCTTTGAAAAGTGCAGACAGTAAGGTAAGCCAGCATAGTGCTTCATACAGGGAAGGTGGTTATAAGTGTTGAATGAGTTGATTTGGGAATCACTAGGATATGAACAGTATGACAGCGACCTTGGATTGAGTGTGAGAGAATATTAGTTGTAGACTTGTGCTTGATATGTTTTAAGACAAATTGGAAGTTCGAATGGAGAGTTACTGTTTAGAAAGTGTTTACTTATAGAGAACTTGATGAAAAGGTAGGAAATAAAATGGAGAAGTGTGAGGTTTGGGATTCTTCAGGAGTTCCTCTTAACAATATATCTTAGAATTTCACAAATCTCTCGATATAATCTTAGAATTTATGAAAAAGCAAGCTCTTCTAGGTAACAAAATGCTAAGTTAATGGGTAAAAGCTGCAGGAGGCTCTCCGTAAGTCTAGGATTTGGACAGAAACCATACACATATCTGCCCAGCATTCTTTCCATTAGAAAGATCACAGCCTTTGAAGTTGGAGAGGTCTGGGCTCAAAATTCGTGGGTCTGTTGCTTCTAGGGATGTTGGGCAAGTTACCATAATGTCTCTGAGCCTTTGTGGCCTTAGACAAAAATCTGGGCTAATAATTCCTACATCATAGAGGTGTTGTGAGGGTCAGATGATGACTAGTGTTGTCCACCCCCCCCCCCATGATGGTCCATTATAGTCTTAAGTCCATAAAACACTTGGATTTCTCCAGAGAGAATTGAAATGAGAGAGAGGGCACGAGTTGTCTTATCCTTGGTGAGGTTTTTATTGTTCACTATAGAACAGAGATCGAAGTGCTGGGGTGCTGGAGAAATACCTATAGGAACACAAACAGATCTTTCAGTTGAGACTTTAGGGCAAGTTACTTAACCTTCTGATAATGTCATCTATGTCTCAGGGGGAACACGAGGATTAAATGAGTGTATATGAAGTGCTTAGCCCAAGCCTACCTGTAATAAGTGCTCAATAAGTGGTAGCTATCATTATTGTGATAATTGTGAATACTTTTGGATAATTGTTAATAATGGTAATAATCATTTGTGACTAAATAGCCATTAAAGTGAACCAGTTTGTGTTTTTACATTACTTTGGCATTGTCCTGTTTTATTTCAGGAAGCCCTGGGGCAATTCCATTCCTTTTTTTTTTTCTGCCGTGTCTTGTACAGTGGTTTTTACAGAGAATTTTCAAGTCCTAGGGTGTCCAGAGTATGCATAATGGTTTGTGATATTTTTAGTAGCTTACTATGCAAATAGGAGGATATGGGTTTGGTAGAAAAGAATATATTTTGAAAGTGATTTGGTCAGCAGATTTGTAAAATACAGATTAGTCCCATTGTCAGAAATGCCAAGATCAGAACAGGATAAAACTTTTTATCTATCTTAAGTCCAGAATAGTTGGGCAATGAATTGTAGTTTTGGCTTTTCAAACATGCTCCTTATGCTTTATGTGAGGAAAAGGAACTACTTATTATCAAGGAGCTGGGAGATGCACAGCGGGATTGTGTGGTGGCTGGCTGTGCGCATGGAGAAATTTCATAGAGCAGAGAAAGGCTTCTTTTCCCTTCCTGACATGTTGGCAAACTGGAGAGGGAGGTCCTGAGTCAACAACAGGCTTGAGGCGCACAGGTCCCCTTGTGGGGAACACTGCCACACACAGGTGCACGGTTGTCAAAAAGATTAGTACATAAAGTAGAGATTCTTCCCCCGTCTCCTAACAGTTGAATCTAGATGATTTCCCTCTTGCGTGCCTGCATGGGGCGGCTGCTCAGTCAGCTGTGCCAGGCTACCTGGTGAGTGGAGTGCCCTGGGGATTGTCTCTGTTGGGGGGGAGGGTGCTCGATTCTCCCTAATGCTGCCTTGTGCTCTTCTGCAGATGTCATGTGGCCTGTGTTTTGGACCGTGGTGCGTACCTATGCTCCCTATGTCACATTTCCTGTGGCCTTCGTGGTCGGGGCTGTGGGCTACCACCTGGAATGGTTCATCAGGGGGAAGGATCCCCAGCCTGTGGAGGAGGAAAAGAGCATCTCAGAGCGTCGGGAGGAGCGCAAGCTGGATGAGCTGCTAGGCAAGGACCACACCCAGGTGGTGAGCCTTAAGGACAAGCTGGAGTTTGCCCCTAAAGCTGTCCTGAACAGAAACCGCCCGGAGAAGAACTGATGGAGGACACAGGGCCCTGCGGTCCACGGGGCTGTGACTGGTCCTGCCACCATGTGGACCCAGCCCCTGAACATACATCTGATTTGCTTTGCTGCTTATTCTGGCCTCTCCCATCCCCCACAGCCACACAGGCACTGGCTGCTCCTTTATGGCCAAGCAGACACAATAGCAGCTGAGGGGCCAGCAAAGAGGAAGGCTGCGTCTGTTGAGTGGGGTCCACAACTGCTCAGGCTTCCGAGCTTACGCGGGTGCACTGCCCTGCCCAGAGAAGTTACGAAATGAACATTGGCTCTCAGTCTGGGAGGAGGTTCGACCTCAAGTGGGAATGGCTGGGATTCAAGTGTTGCCTTTGGGCAGAATTCCTACATGTCTAGTTCCAATTTGCACTGGGAAGAATTCAAAAATCTACCTGACTCCCCTGACTCATTTGCCCTGTCCTTGTTCATTCTTCCTGACATTCTGTTGTCGGCTCAGGAATGGGATTCCCCAGGGAAGGAAAGCAGTTTTCTGTTGTCCAAGCTCAGGCCGTTCACTTTGGGGAGGAACATGTGCCTGGTGAACTTGCTTGAAAACAGTCACCTTCTTCCACCCCTGTCACTGTGTGGTGAAAACCTTGATTAAAGTGGCATCTGAGCAGCGTGCTGATTGGGTCCTCTCTTCCAGGTGTATCTGGGGTCTCTTTAGGAGTTAGGAAGTACAGGCATTTCAGGGGAGGACAGCAGTAGTGTTTGAGGACTATTCCCGGGGGCCCTGGAAGCTTTGTTTTACTCAGTGGTTGCTGTGACTCCTGGAGGCTCAGGTTCCCAAGAGCCTTTTACCATAATAACAAGAGGCTCTAGCATCATTCAAAGTCTGAATTGGAGTACAGTATGCGTGCACACACAAGCACATTCCCTATGACAGTAATAAATGTACATGAAAAGTTTTGGTAGGGATTAGACAAGGTCACCCATGCTCTCGGCACTCCCAATTCCACCACTCTAATTCCACAATTTTGTTGTCTTTTCAGTACTCCTCTGTGTAGTTTTTGAAGATAGTTATATCACTGTACTTTTATATTATTATTATTTTTTTTGTGTGTGGCACTGGGGATTGAACCCAGGGGCATTCTACTTCTGAGCTACACCCCCAGCCCTATTTTTTATT
The DNA here is from genome assembly GCA_004027185.1 of Glis glis. Taxonomy (NCBI): domain Eukaryota; kingdom Metazoa; phylum Chordata; class Mammalia; order Rodentia; family Gliridae; genus Glis; species Glis glis. The sequence goes on from PVJS01012489.1 coordinate 3,619, forward strand.
CTTTATTTTGAAACAGGGTCTCACTAAGTTGGGGAGGGCCTCACTAATATAGCCGAGGCTGGTCGTGAACCCGGATCCTCCTGTCTCAGCCTCCCAAGTACTGGGATTACAAGCGTGCACCACCATGCCTGGTTTATATTATTTTTCTCATTTCCTTCCCTTCTAACCACCCTCCTTCCCAGGAGTGAACCCAGGGCTTCATGCATGGTAGACCAGAGCTCTACACCGAGCTACACCCTCAGCTGAGGCAGGCGTCAAACTTGATATCCTGTCTCAGCTCCTGAGTAGCTGGGATTACCGGTGTGTACCACTGCACCTGGTTTCCGATCATTATATAAGGCTTTTCCTGCATTTTGGAGTGAGTGGTAGGAAAAATAATTGGCATTTGGGTAAAATGGGATTAGCAGTTCAAAGGATCTCCATGCATAATACCGAATGTCTTTTCGAAAGGGCTGTAGGAGTTTATGCTACATGTTGCCACCTGAGATGTTTCTCGTGCAGTTTGTTGAGTGAGAGCAGAGGGCTGGAGGAGGCACGAGAACACGTTGCCTCATGAAGCAGATCAACCAAGTGAGCAAAGGGAAGTACAGTAACGAACATTTGATGAAGAGTGAATCTGCCTCTAAAAAGTAGGAGCGTGCTGGGCGCGGTGGTGCACGCCTGTGATCCCAGAACCTAGGAGGTTGAGACAGGAGGATCGTGGGTTCGAGACCAGTCTCAGCAACTTAGACCCCGTTTCAAAATAAAAAGGGCTGAGGATATAGCTCAGAGGTAGAATGCCCCCTGGGTTCAACCCCCAGAACCCCCCAAATAAATATAAAAAGCAGGATAATGCTTACCCCGCTTTTCATCTCAGGATCTCTCTCCCTGAGGCCTGATGGTATTAGCAGGCAGGTTAGGGTAGAATTCCTGAACCGGTAGAGATGCCAACTGTGGAGTGGAAGGTGGCTTGAGAGGAGGGAGCAAGTCCAGTCAGTGGCTTCCTCTCAGCATTGCTGAGGCCTAGCAAGGATGTTGAATGGGGCTGCTGTTGCTTCCCAGGGAATGAATCTGATGGGGAGTGTGGAGAAAGATTTCTATCCAAGTAAGGATGAGATTTGGGGTTCTGAAAAGATCTGCTAAGCTCAGGCTCTGCTACCAGCCTCTGGCTGGTGGCAAGCCTCCTTGACAGACCAGTGCTGCCACCTTGTGACCGTCCTGAGCATTACAGGCCCGGGGTGGCTCTGCTGGGCTAAACCAGGAGTAGCAAACCTTGATGCCTACAGGGGTCAGTCAGGTGGTGAATGAGCAGCCCGGCCTGCCTGGCTGGGGACTAGAAAGCACAGGCCTGCAGAGAGGGGGCAGTAGCGATCCAGTTTTCAATTGGTGCTCTCACCCAGTGGCACCAGATTATCCACATTTTACCCCAAAGATGCTAGAAATTCAGTGGGGTTTCAATTTTTTTTTTTTTTTGCGGTACCGGGAATAGAACCCAGGGGCGTTCTACCTCCGCGCTACACCCCCAGCCCTATTTTTTTATGCTTTCTTTTGAAACCGGGTCTCACGAAGTTGCGGAGGGCCTCACTAGGTAGAGAGAGAGAGAGAGCGAGCTGAGGCTGGCCATGAACCCGGATCCTCCGGTCTCTGCCTCCCAAAGTACTGGGATTACAAGCGTGTGCCACCGTGTCTGGCTCAATTTTTAAGAAAATTTAAGCATGCTAACATACTCATTAATTTGACCCAGTGGCTGCTAATTCATGACCTCTCAAAATGCTCTTCTTGGGCTGGGGCTGTGGCTCAGTGGGAGAGTACTTAGCATGTGTGAGGCCCTGAGTTCCAGCCCCAGCACTGCAACAACAGCAGAACACCTCTCCTAATGATACCGGAGAGATACACATTTATTTATTTTTTTTTCACTGATCTGACAACTATTAGGTTCAGAATTGGTTTCCATCAAAATACTTTTGGATATCCTGCACATGTGCATTTTAATATCAACGGTAGCAAAATATTTGAGGATGGAAAGCCATAGAAACAATACCAAAAAAATTTTCCCACAGACATTTTTAGCTTTTCAGATATTTTAGTAAAACCTTGTCTCTGCTGGCATACCTCCTACCAGTGCCTGGATTAGGAAGCCCTATCTTTGGAAACTCAAGTTGCTCCCTTCTTCCAGTCTCACTTTGATCGTGTCCCCTTTTAAATAATTTCATTTCCTAGGTCATGTCTTGGCTGAATTTCTGCTTCCAGCAAGTCTATTAATATTCCCAGCTAGATCTTTCTTTCCCATGGGCTGGTGGAGGTCTGCTGCTCCTGTAGTGGCTGTAAGATAGTGCATGCTCTCTTGCCTCTGTGCAGGTGACGCTAAGTAGCAGGGCTTGTGTGGATGTGGGCAGAAGCCAGAGTTGCTGGGATGAACCAGGGCATGGACTGGTTTTCTCCCATACTTGGTGATTCACCTTGGGGGCATGTGATCCTCTTTTTGACTGGCCCAACAGTCACAGTTCACTGAAACACATTAGTGAGTTGATGTGCTCGGGCTCTTTGCTTGTCTCCTGCTTCCCTGGATCTTTTCCTGGCCCCGTGATGGTGGTGGCTTTGGAGCAGGGTTATCCTGTCCGCCCGTAGCAGGAATCAGTTCTCTCCCCTCCGCGGCTCAGTGTCTGGTGCTTTTCCACTCTCTCTAGACTCTTTCCTGTGCCTGTTGCTGTGTTAGCACAAATCAGCTGGGCGGCTGCCAGGACAAGCCCGCCAGGGAGCCCTTTGACTCTTGTCTGCTTTCCAGGGCCCCGGGCTGGTGGGACTGTTGGCCCAGTGAAACCGCGTGGAATTGACTTCACTGGAGTTTGGGTTGGAGCTGGTCAGCCAGGATGAAAAAGTCTTGTCCTTTTGCACTTCAGGGCGGGTCTCTGAGACTCGTAGAGGGCTGAGCCAGGGCTGAGCCGGGGCAGGGTAGTACAGTAAAAATAAAATGAGTCTGGGGGTTGGCAAATTTGAGTTACGAATACTCCCTCAACAGATAACTGAGTGACCTTGGGCAAGTCACAGAACCTTTCTGAACCTCAATATCCTCATCTGTAAAATGGGTAAAAATTTTTGCTGGGTTGTTTCAAAGATAAGGTGGCAATGCATGTAAAGTTTCTAGCACAGTCCATGGCAACCAGTAGGTGCTCAGTGAGTGTTGGCTGCATTAATTTTTATTGCAGGAAGAACCTAATTTTTTATTGCAGGAAGAACTCGCATTTGTTGCATTGTGATCCTGTTGAGTGGGGAACCGGAGGAGAGAGCACTCTTGGCTGGGTGACAACAGGGACCCTCTGCCTGGTGGTTGAGGGATTCTTAGGAATATTTGATGGAAAGGACTCTCCCACCCTAAAAACTAAGCTGACCAGGGATATTGCAGACGTCACTCCTGGGTCACAAAGCCATATTCCATCAGTGTGGCCCGCAGAGTCAAGAGGTGAGAAGTGGGGAATCAGGTGTTCCAGAATGCCCAGGAGGGCACAGATCAGGAGAGTGGGTGGAGGGCAGAGCCTTGGACTTGAAAGCAAGAGAACTGGGAGTCTTGGTGAGCTGCCTTCATCTCTCCTGGCCTTTAGTCTCCCAGCCTGCAAAATGGGGATATTGGCGTGCTCCCTGCTGACAATGCAGAAGGAGGGAGAAGCAGCTTTAAAGAAGGAGGAGTGCTTTAAAGACATGCAAAGCGAGATGTGCTGACCCAGTAAAGCCTCCCTTTTATCTGAGAGGGATGGCAGCCAGTCTGAACAATGAAATATAAATAAATGCTCTGTTCCTTTGCTGTACAGTCTCTTTTAAAAACGTTTGCTAAATAGAAGTCTTTGGGGGATTCAGTTTGAAGAGTAAAGAATAATTAGTAATTGGTGTATCCATTTTCATCCTGTTCCAGCAGTGACTGTCATGTACTAGAAAACAGTTTATTCTTTTTTTTTTTTTTTGTGGTGCCCACGATGGAACTCAGGGTCTTGTGCATGCTAGGCAAGTACTCTACCACTGAGCCTCAGCCCAGTTTATTCCTTTGGAATTAAATTTAGCATTATTTATCTGTTTGTTAAATCCTTTTTACTTTATATAAAGGTAAACTGTGGCTTTAGAAAATACCAAAAGAGCCAGGCATGGCGGCATTCCTATAATCCCAGTATTTAGGAGGCTGAGACAGGATTGCAGGTTCAAGACCAGCCTTGGCAATTTAGTGAGACCCTGTCTCAAAATTTAAAAAAATAAATAAAATGGGCTGGGGATGTAGCTCAGTAGTAGAATGTGCCTGGGTTCAACCCCTAGTACCACCAAACCAAACAAACAAACAAAATAAAAGCCAAATGGGCCCTCCAAATTATTGAAAAAATCTTCAGCTTCCCAGCAAGGATAGCTTCTCTGTAGAAGAGTCCAGCGGCATCGTGCTTTGTGCCTCCCTCACTGCCTTGTTCCCTCACATCACCTCCAGCTCCATGGTCCATTTCCATTTGCCCTGAGCCTGAGCTGCCAAGTGCAGCTGGAGCGATTCCCACGACCTCACTGTCCGACTCTCCACCCGCGGGCTCTGGATGCAACAGGGTCCACAGCCCTTCAAGGAGATCTTTTTTAAACAAGGCTTCTCAAGCCCCCAGCCCTACCTCTGCACTCTTGGTCCTTTGCTGCTTGCACCCTGCCCCCACCACTTCATTGCTGAAGCCATTTTGGCCAAAAACCTTTGTAACGGGCAGATCTGGTGTCCTCGCTCTGGTCCTGGTCATGTTGCAGTATTCAGCACTCTTCGTGGTGATCTCCCTTGACACCACCACCTCTGTCCTCTCCCAGCTCTCCCCTGCCGCTGCTCCCTCCTGTGCTCAACGTGGGTCTTCTCCCAGCTTCCTTCCTGCCTCTGCTTCCTTGTTGGGCAGTCTTAGCTTCACCTGTGGCTTCAACCCGCATCTTCCTTGATGACTCTCAGCTGTGTATCTAGTTCTGAATTTCCCCCTAAACTCTGAAACAGCGCACTATACATTATCTGGAACAGCGTACTGTATACCTCTGCTCTGATTTACCATATAGTGTGATGGCTAAAAGTGTCGAGCTGGGTGTGAAACCTAACTCTAACCTAGCTGTGTAACTAGAGAAGTTACTTTAACATCATCTGTGAAATGGGGCAAATTCTGTCTACCTCCCAGAGTTGTGAAGACTCAGATAATGTTTATAAAATAACTGGCATAGGGGCTGGCATAGAGTGCATCTCCGTCCTATTGCTCATGTCATGGGCCATTTTTGGGCCTTCTTCCCACTGCCCCCTTCGTGGGTTCCATCGCCAACCTGTGGTGACCCACTTGTTCTACATCCGGACTCCATCTCTCCCTCCCTCTGAGCCTCCATCATCTCTTGCCTAATCTCTTGTCTCTTCTTGAAAATTCTCCCCTTTCTGCCAGCATTTTCTTAAACACATATCGGATGAGGTTACTCCTCAAAGGCCTTCCTGGCTCCTCTCGCCTGCAGGAGGAAGATCTTTCACCATCTGGTCCAGCCTGCCGCCTTAGCTAGCTCTCTCATCCCTCCCTGAGATGGAACCTGTTTTGTCATTTCCTGAATGTGTTCCGCTCGTCTCAACCTTGGTGCCTCCCTGGCTCGCACTTCCTTGGCTACCTGGTGAACTAGTTATGCTACACGATTCAGCATGTGGCTCTACACTGGCCCTCCCCAGGCAGGGGCTGCCGTCCCTCTGCTTCTCCACCCCTGTGTTTATTCTTCTGCCGCAGCTTTTGTTACCAGGTGTGCGTCTGGGTTCCCTTAGACTGTGAGTGCCTTGAGGGCAGGGGCAAAGCCTTGCCTCTGCCCCTTGCAGAGTGCCTTACACAGTCATTATCAATAAATGATGAAAGAATTCAGAAGCCCTGGAGTGTGATTCTGGGATGGGTGTGGGGACAAGCCTCTTTGAAGGACAGGGAGCAGGGATACAAGGTATGTGCTTCAGGATGCCCAGCAGCCTGAAGCTAATGGCTTCAGTGTTTTGCTACAGCTCTGCCTGCCCCAAGAGCAATGGCTGGCTTCATTTCCCAGGGGAAGTGGGGTTTGGGCAAAGGGCTGCATTTCCCCACTGGGTAGGGCCTGGACCGGCACAGCCCGTGATGAATTTGACCCTGATGACTCTGTAGTGGGGAACAATGTCCTCAGGAAAGCATTCAGGAAACCCTTCGTGTAGTAGTGATCAAAGCTCGGCAGCAGCTCAGCAGGGTGGATGGGAAAACTCCAAGGAATCCAGCAAGGCCCTGGTTCTGAGCCCAGGGAACCACTTAATGCACTTAGCAGGTGGAGTGCTCATCAGTCTCAGCAGACCCTCAGGGATAAGGAAATCCCCAGGAGAGGCCGGAAAGCCCGCCTGGGGAGCCCCTCCGCTCCCTTCCCATTTTCCCGTTAGCACCTTCTCTCCAGCTGAGAGGGTGGGGTGGGCTGGCAGGTGAGGCCAGGAAGCCTTGCAAGCAGGCTCTGGTGTCCCTGTTTTATCAAGAAGCTGACATAAGGGGCTGGGGATGGGATACTGCAGTCACATGGTAGAATGTACACTTAGCATGTGTGAGGCCCTGGGTTCCTTTCCCAACCAAAACGTGTGTGTGTGTGGGGGGGAGAGATTGATTGATTCTGCCCTCCCTCAGTGGTTCTAACAGTAAATCTGGGGTCGGCCCTGGAACCTGCCTTTTGGCTGGGATGTGGCTCAAGCCTCTAGTTTCACTCCTTGACACCAAAACAAGCAAGCAAAGAGCAAGCTGACGTGACTTTTTGTATTTATATGAAGCCCTCTTTCCACTTGTCCCTCATCCCTGAGGAGTTCAAATACCAGAGAGAACACCACCGATTCTCCTTCTGAGCAGAGGGGATCTGAGGCACAGAGCGGGAAATGGCTCACCCAAGATAACACGGGATTCTTGGCAGAGCGGGTGTTGCCGTCCTATGTCCCTGCCCCTCCTAGCTTGTCTCTTGTCATCGCACCAAAATGAGGTCAGCTTGTGGCCTGCGGAGTGGTTGACGTGATGATGGGGGGAGCGCCCACGAGTGCCTGCTGGCTGCCGGGCACTGCCACAGCCCCGTGGCCACAGCTCCCCTTACTTAACCTCTGATGCCTGCAGCCTGCTTTTCCTGCCCCTTCCGGTTCCATTTCCCAGAGCGCAGACCAAAGATCAGCTCTCGGGTTCGCTTTGGCCTTTGATGCTCTCTAAGTTGTTTGCCCCACGTGCAGGAGGGTAGGAGGTCACAGTCTTTCCCACAGATGGGAGCCCTGTGTGTTTATCATCTGGTGGGTTGATGACAGTTGCTTTTGTCCCTGAAGCGTTGCTGCCTCTCACCTTACTCACGTATGCAGGGGGCCTCCATGGGCTTGAATCCCTGCCTTCTCCCAACCCCCTCCCAGCAGCTCGGCTCTGGAGTCAGCCGGTTTGTGTTCAAAGCCCAGCACTGCCACTTAAAGCTGTGTGTCCTTTGGCAACCAACTTCACTTCTCAGCGTCTCAATCTCACGTGTCAAAAGAGGCTAACACAGTGCTCATGTTATTGTGAGGACTAAAACGCACCGAGGCCTTTGGAACACAGACTCACACACAGTCAGCACTTAGGAAAAGTTGCTGACCATGATTCGTAAGATTTTTTCCCTTCCAAGCCTTTAGCCACACTTCAAGACCCTGGTCTCTCTCTGGCCCTGCTGTTTCACTATTGCCCCCCTCCCCAGCCCCCTTCTGCACTGCCTTGGTGTCTTGGAGCTCTAACTGGGTCCCCGACACCCACCCGGTCCTGCCTCGGTTGGCTCGCTGATTGGCTCACAGGCAGGTGGAGATTTCTGCAGGCGGCTGTAGAAGCTGGTTGAGCTGAGGGGTGGGCTGAGCTGAGGGCGCCCTGCCTGGGCTGTCCCAGCACGAGGCTCTTGGAAAGCTGTCCCAGCACGAGGCACAGCTGGGAGTGCGTGAGGAGGAAGTCTCCCCAGACCTGTCCAGGAGGTGCCCTAGTTTGCTAGGGCTGCTATAATAAAACACCTGTGATTGAGTGGCTTAACTAGCAGAAATTTATTTTCTCACGGTTCTGGAGGCTGCAAGACCAAGATCAAGGTGCTGGCAGGATGGCTGCTCTGAGGCCTCTCTTCTTGGCTCCCCCCCACCCAAAATGGGGGTCTCGTTAAGTTGCCCAGGCTGGTTTCGAACCCCTGGCTCAAGTGATCTTCCTGTCTCAGCTTCCCGAGTAGCTGGGATGATAGGCATGCGCCGCCATGCCTGGCTCCCCCTCCGGGGCTTTTGCAGCTGGTCACCATCTTGCAGCCTTTTCATGTGGTCATCCCTCTACTCAGGAGCAACCCTGGTGTCTCTCTTGGTGTCCAAATTTCTTCTTATAAAAACACCAGTCAGATTAGATTGGGGCCTTGTTTGACTCGGCATTTTAAAGGCTGATCTCCAAACAGCCATGTTCTAAAGTACTGGGATTTAGATCCTTGACATATGAATTTTGGAGGAACACATTCAGCCCGTGACAGGAGGGTAGGTGGCAGCAGTGTGGAAGGGGCTCCTGGGGGAAACCTCCGCAGAGGAGGGCGGCAGTCAGAGCCCTGAGGGGGAGGTGTGGGCCTCTGAGGGCGGGCCGGGCCCTGGCTGCTTGCTGGGTTCTGCGGAGTGGTGGTGCTGGCTCCTCCTCCTCTCCCCCAGAGGCCTTGGGTGGGAACTGAATGCTCGAGGCTGGTAGGCTCTGTGCACTGATTTTCCCTGTGGTCTCTGGGGTGAAGGAACAGCTGCCCTGGCGCGCATGGTCCTGTTCATGGTCCTGTTCTTCTCGTGCTGTGGCCCCAGGCTCTCCTGGTGGGGGCACGCTGGCTTTGAAGGGGGTAACACCTCACCTTTGTTTCAGCTGAGCTCTGCAACTCTCCATGTACCTGCAGGGCAGGAGTGGTAGAAATGGCATTGAGAATCCAAACATCACTTCTGTTATTTTTTCCAGAAGACTTACCTGCCTGATTGAGTTGGCTCAGGCTGACATTCAAGATTTTCCCTGAGCTCATGTGTTTTCTGATGAGAGTGGAGGCAGGTGGGGAGGTGGCTCAGAAAAGTGCTGGGAGTCAGAATTGGCCACAGATGCTGGGCGTGGTGGCGCAGGCTTGTAATTCCAGTACTTGGGAAGCAGAAACAGGAGGATCCGGGTTCACGGCCAGCCTCAGCTATTTAGTGAGGCCCTCTGCAACTCAGTGAGACCCTGTTTCAAAATAAATAATAAAAAGGGTGGAGCTCGGAGGTAGAAAGCCCCTGGGTTCAATCCCCAGTACCGCAAAAAAAAAAAAAAAAAAAAAAGAATTGGCCACAGATGGCCAGCAAGCACCCTGCCTTCCCCTGGAGCCCACCTCCCTCCCATTCCTTCATGCAGCCCCATTAGGTGGGCTAGGAGTCATTTTGGGGGCCCCTCACAAGGCACTGGCCTCCCCCAGTTCTCTGTGTCTCCCTCTGGGGTCAGTCTCCCTGGATCTCATGTGGCCTCCTGTTCCCCAGGGTCCGAGAGCCAGCACGGAGGCGCAGGCAGGAAGGATGTGTTAACTTGATCACTTCGGGGGCTGCCCAGCCAGTCTTTGAGGTTCCCTTCTCCTGGTCTGCAGGGCAGCCCCCCTCATTCTGTGGACCCTGTCGTCTGAGGAAGCGAGGCAGACAAATCCCAGAAAGAGAGAAGGAAGACTGTGCGCACTGAGCCACTCGAGGCCACGCATCGGGCCGACTGGGCCAAGGGGTCTCATTTAATCCTCTGGAGAGCCCACACCGCAGGGATCCTTCCCTCCATTTTGATGGATGAGGAAATGGAGGCACGGAAGGGAACTAACTGCCTCATCATACCCGGGTCTGCGGGCTTCGCATCTCGGTTGCCCTGTGAAGTGAGGCTGGCTGCCCTTCCCACTTCACGTGCCTCTGCCTGTCTTCCCCTTGGTCAGCGGAGGCTGGAGGGTGGGAAAGCTGGCCAGGGCCTGCTCCCCTCCTCCTTCATCTCCAGAGACCTCTTTGTTCACCAACATTCCCACGGTCTCCTCTCCGGGCCTGGGGCTCCTGGCTGACGGGCCTCAGCTCTCAGGTCTCCAGTGGCTAGGAGGAATTGAATGGGCTATCACCTCTGACCTGTCCTCCCCTCCCACACCAGTCCTCCCAGCCCCAGCAGCCACAATGGCCTGAGGCGCATTCAGTGCCTGCTTTGTTGAAAGTGGAGAACAATACTCCTAGAGATAGGCTGCTGGGGACTGGGCACTGCCACTTGCCCCTCTCCTGTGCCAGAGGACTTTCCACGTCTGACACATGGGGTGGGGTCCTAAGAGCAGGTACAAGAGGAGGGGGCAAATGGTACTCTCCTCATGCCCCTCTACCTAAGCCTGACTCCCAGTGTGGGCTGTGGGGAGCGTGGGCTACCTTCTATTAGACTATAGATTGCGTGGCCGTGCCTCTCATTAGCTGTGTGACCCTGAGTCAAATGACTTGACTTCTCTGTGTCCTACCTCCAAGCTACACCCCCAGTACTATTTTTTTTTGAAACAGGGTCTTGCCAAGTTGCTGAGGCTGGCCTCAAATCTGCAACCCTCCTGTCTCAGCCTCCCAAGTACTGGGATTACAGGTGTGTGCCACCGTGCCTAGTTCCTTGTCTAGGAATATATGACCTGCTTCAGTAAGTAACGGAGGGGAAAGCTTAGCACAGTAGCTGTCTCCACAGAGGACACCAGCTCCCCTTCTTTCCCCAGCTTTCCTGCTAGTTAGTGGGTGTTCTTGATCTTTTTGACTGGCTTCTGCTGGGAGGCCAGGTGCAGTGGGGAGGTACAACCTGGGAAAGCCTTTTCCCAAGTGCAGCTGGAGCTGGAGATAAAGGAGGCCTCCCTGCCTTGGGCTCCCTTGCTTTGCTTTGCTTTTTGCAACATGGGGGAAGCTGAAGGAATTGTGATTATCCACCCATGGAAGATAAAGTTGAAGGGGACTTCAGCATTTGTAAGCTAGTGAAGGTTATCGGTCGGAGCAGAGTGACCAGCGGACACCAGGAAATGTGTTCAGTGTGCAGCAGAGGTATGCGGAGAGACGTGAGAAAGCCCTTCCCAGCAGAGAAGGCCGAGATCCTGGAAAGGCAGGGAGTAGGCTGGGGAGCCCCAGGAAGCCCGTGAAATCTTTAAAAATAGGTCGTTTTGTTCTGATTGGGTATGGGTGGGGTTTGGCCAAGAGGTGGAGGGTCTGGTCAGAGTCCAGATTTCGCTCTAGAATCAGAAGTCACCCGAGATTGGTGGCATCCTCAGGGGACAGAGCTGAATCTTGGAGAAGAGCCTGGGCCAGGGGGTAGACGGGGAACCCCTGCCTGAGCCCCTGCCCCCAGCTTTGCCTGGCTGTATTTTCGGAGACAGCTCAGGAAGTGGGCCTTCACAATGTCAGGATACAGGAAGCTATCGGACTATTGAAGGCCACTTCCTGTGAGCTGGTCATTCACATACATTTGTCACTGGCTATCAGGACTTTTGGGCCCTGCCATTGTCTGGAGGGGCTGCAAAAGGCTGGGGGCGCCAGCAGAGGCTCTTGGACACTGAATGCACTATTGTGCTGAACTGGCAGCACCCCACGGGGTGGGGAGGAAAGTGGTGGGTAAGAAAGGGGACGCCTGCCTCTCATTGTCATAGATCGCACAATGGGGCTGGGGGCTGGGGTCCTCTCCTGCCCGTGGGAGCCTGAACTTCTGGAAGAAGGGATGGCAACACCGGAGCCTGACTTCAGGCATGGTACGAGATAGACCTGGAGAGATGTTCCAAGACCTTACCAGCACTGGTGGGTTTTCTAGATCTCTGCCAGGAACCTCTGTGATGCAGAATGGGATTGGAGTCAGGCACACCTAGATTTTGAAGTCATTCACCACCACTATCAACTGTGTGACTTTGGGCAAGTCAGCTCACCCCTTTGAGTGACAGTCCTGCTCCTACAAAATGAGACTAGTCATGACCAGCTCAGGGGGATAAGCATTGCTTGAGAGAATCTGTTGAAGATTTTTGGCTTGGCACCTGGCACACACTAGCTGTGTAAGACATGCTAGTTCCTTCTCCACCCTCATCTTCCCTTCCAGCTCACTTCTGACCCCTCCGTCTGGTGCTCCTGTGAGTGAGCGAATCAGCATGCACAGGGCATGGAGAGGTGTTTTAATGTCAGCCCAAACAAAGCATCACTCTGCCTTCCTTTATGCCAAGAATATCAAATCAACTGTTAATTATCTGCACTAGTGCACGGCACGTAGCAGATAATTTTTCTTTGGCCATGTGCCTTTGGCCTTATGTGTGAATCCGGGTGTGTTTGATTTCTAGAAGTTCACTTCAAGCCAAATAATGTGTCTGTCGCAGGCAGATCTAGCTCGGAGGGAGTGAGCTGGAGAAATGTCTGGCTGCCCACGGCTTTGCCCTGCTCCCTCGTAACCCCGCGGTGCCGGGAAGAGCTCACTCTCTTTCTCAGCTGTCTGATAGGCGGAGGCCGTGCACGTTGGAGTCACACACTGGGGTTCAAATCTTCACTCTGGCCCTAACTGATGGTGGGACTCGGCAAGTTATTTGACCTTGTCGAGTTTTGAGTCTCTTTACTTGTAAGGTTATACCTTACAAGTATTTTTTTTTTCAGTGCTGAGGATTGAACTCACAGCCTCACACTTGTGGGGCAAGTGCTCTACCACTGAGTTACATACCCGGCCCAGCACCTCACAAGTATTAATAGTATTTACTTTGCAGGGTTTTTAAGGGGATGAAATAAAAGAATGCCAGCCAGGCATGGTGGCACACACCTGTAATCCCAGTACTTGGGAGGCTGAGATAGGAGGATCGCAGGTTTGAGACCAACCTCAGCAGTGTAGCAAGACTCTCAGAAACCAAGCAAAACCATGTTTCAAAAGAAAAAATAAGCTGGGCGTGGTGGTGCACACCTGTAATCTCATACTTGGGAAGCTGAGACAGGAGGATTGCAGGTTCGAGGACAGCCTTGGCAAGTGAGACTCTCACCAACCTAGTGAGACCCTGTTTCAGAATAAAAAATAAATAGGGCTGGGGGTATAGCTCGGAGGTAGAATGTCCCTGGGTTCAATCCCCAGTACCACACACACGAAAGAAAAAATAAAAAGGGCTGGGGGTGTGGCTTGGAGGTACAATGCCCCTGGGTTTAATACCCAGTACCAAAAAAAAAAAAAAAAAACAGAAAAAGAAAAAGGATGCATAGGCCCATCACCTGGATGTTTTCCTTCCTTTTCTTTCCTTTTTCTCGGCTCTGTCACTTCAGTTCTACTATGAACAGAGATCCTTACTTGGCATATAGATAAGGTGAGCATTGGTACTTCAGAGGGTTTTACTGTCCCACTGCATGGAAGATTCTGGGCTGGGCTGTTCAATATGGTAGCCATTAGACACATGTGACTATTAAAAGTAAAGTGAATCTGGGCATGGTGATGCCTGCCTATAATCCCAGTACTTGAGAGGTTGAGACAGGAGGATCACAGGTTCAAGGCCAGCCTCAACTGAGGGAGACCTGTTTTAAAAATTAAAAAAAAAAGTAGAAAAGGGCTGGGGGTGTAGGTCAGAGGTAGAACGCCCCTGGATTCAATTCCCAGTAAAAAAAAAAAAAGTAAAGTGAACACTTTTGTAATACTAGCTACTCAGGAGGCTGCGGTAGGGAGGGGATCGCAAGTTCAAGGCCACCCTGGGCACCTTCGTGACACCTATTTCAAAATAAAAAATTGGGGAATTAAATTGACCAAAGTATGCTATATGCATATACAAATATGTAATGAATCCCACTATTATGTATAATTACAATGTACCAAAAAAGAAAAAAGTAAAATGGTCTAAAGTGTAAAAATGCAGCTCCTCACTAGCCACTTTTCACGTGCTGACAGTCACACGTGGCTAGTGGCTACGGTATTGGACAGCTGAGACAGAGCATCCTTGTCATTCGCAGAATGTCCTGTTGCTCTAATTATGGAACCTGATGGGCGGGAGGAAATGGACTAGCAAGGACAGAGGTGCGGGAGCGAGGGCTGAGTCAGCAGCGCCCCTGTGCACTTGCAGTGTCTGCGGGGATCAGACTCCTCACACTAGTGCTCTGCCCATCAGCGGGGCTCATCAGAGCACCCCGACCAGGACCTCTGAAGCTGGGCTGAGAAAGCCACCCAAATAGGCCTGTGCCAGGGACAGGTCATCTCCAGGCCTTGCGGACTGTTGGCCTGTGCTCCACGGCCCCTACAAGGTGTGCACGGTGACCACTTAGGCCTGGGAAGCCACAGCCACCATGAGACCCTTTATCCTAAAGCCTGCATCCCCATGCTCTTCCCTTTTGTCTCCAGTCCTTGGCACAGAAACCATAAACCTTCACATGACCTTGTCCTGCCATCAATGACACATTCGTCCCCTGAGCATGGGTGGCAGTTCCGGTACGTGACTCTCAGTCTCTCCTTACTCAGCAGCTTTGGCTGTGAGTGCTGACCCTCACGCTCTTACTGTGGACTCTCTTGGCCAGGTCTGGTCCTGTGCCTTGGCAGGCTACAGACTCTGGAATTAGTTTGTCACCAGCAGCCTGGTGTGCATGAGTCCGGGGCACCCCTGGGCCTTAGCCATCTAGCTTCAGCAGCCTGTCCCCAGTTTACGCCCTGCTTTGCTTCCCGACACTCTGACTAGTCTTGCCAGTGTCCCCCTCCCTCTCTGCCCTGAAGGAGCTGAGCTGGGCCTCCTGCTTCCAAGCTGTGTGCTGGGTTCCTGCTCTGAACATGCCCATCTCCTGAAACTGCCCTTGTGAACTGTCTGCTCTGGACATCAAACTAGCCTGAAGACCTCAGTGGTGTGCTGGGTCTTGTCTCCCTGCCAGGAGCCCGCTTCCTGTCCTTTCCCATCAGCCGCAATAATGGTGAAGGCCAGGTGTGCCCGGCAACTGAGTTGTTGGTGCTGGGCAGAATTAGGAAGGTCAGAGGTCTTGCTCACCTTGGGCAGGTTGAGAGACCATTTAGAGTTCAGAGGTGCTGGGCAGGTGCTAAGGTTGGGAGCTGATCTGGGACCACGTGTGAGGCCAACTTGTTCCCAAACTTGCAGGCCATCAGGGTCTCTAGCCCAGAGTATGTTCTGCTCCGCTGCCGTTGCTTCTTTCACTATGGGGGCCTGCGGCAAGAAAAGAGAAAGGGCCTGAGTAGGGACCAAACCCATCTTGCTTCTGTTGGTCGGAGGTCACCCTGCGCTTTTCTCCATCCCAGCCTGGAATCACCATCTTCCGCCCCAGCACGGAACAAGCTGTTCTCTTACCCCCATCTGACCTCTTCCTCTTCCCTCCTGCACAGATGAAGTTGTGGTGCCCCTACCACCCATTCCTGCCCCTGCCTCACTCCACTGCAGCTGAGGGGTGGGGGTATCCAGGGAGGGGTCTCAATTCCAGAAACAATGTTCCTGCCAGTGCCATTGTTGGGAGAAACCCAAGGGACAGCCCAGCTGGTGCCCCCCTCCCACACCCAGGGTTGTTCTCTTCCCTGGCCCTGCTGCTCATTGTCCTTCCTATTCTGGGGACTATGGGAAAGGGCATGTGGGGCTGGACCGGGCCTTAGGCAAGTGACCAAAATCCAACTTATACTTGCTCAGGCAGAAGGAAGACCTTAATAATCCACAGAGCACCTTTGATGACATGCAAAAGTCACCAGCACTCTCTGCCTTTCGCCTCCACACCTCTCTTTGAAGGGTTCCAATCTCTTACCACAAACCTGTTTTTACCACATGAAGGAAAACAGGGCCACGGATCCATGGTTTTGACACATGGTTTCTTTTTTTTTTTTTTTTTTTTTTTGCGGTACCAGGGATTGAACCCAGGGGCGTTCTACCTCCGCGCTACGCCCCCGGCCCTATTTTTTATACTTTATTTTGAAACCGGGCCTCACGAAGTTGTAAAGGGCCTCAGTAAGTAGCTGAGGCTGACCGTGAACCCGGATCCTCCGGTCTCTGCCTCCCAAGTACTAGGATTACAAGCGTGCGCCACCATGCCTGGCTAGACCCATGGTTTCTTAATTCAAAAATCCATGGCTTTAATCCATAGTTTCTTAATCCAAAAATCCCAGAGAAGGGACACACTGGCCCAAGTGTCTGTCCTCAGATTAATAGACAACGGCTGGGAAGAAGAAGTATTAGGAGAACATGGGGGCTTCTGCAATGGCCTGTGGATGGGGCCACGGTTACTCGAGAAGGCCCACGGATCCTTAAGTGATGGTATAAGGGAGAAAGAACAAGCGTGACCACGCCTCTGGGCACTGGGCTTTGCAATGGTGGATTCCGTCTTCTCTGCTGTGGTGGTTTCTTAGTAGAAATGAACCGCCCTAAGAGCTAGAACTTCGGTGAGGATGGCTACAAGAATTTCTAGGATTTGGGCCTGGAAACAGGCATTAAAGGTGTCCCAGGCACACTGGTGTATTAGAAAGGGTGTAGTTGTAGAGTCAGAGAGATTGAGGCTTGGAGCTCTACTGCCTCCACAAGAGACTTAGTGTCTCTGAACCTGATTTTCATATCCAAAAGTACATGAGATGCGTTTCCCTGGCCGCACCAAGCCGCAGATACAAATGAAATCGCACTGGCCTAATGCCCCTCTTTCTCCGCCTCAGAGCTCCACAGCTACAGGACCCCACTCACTCAGAGCCAGGCTATTTCTCACGTGTTCATTGCCTGCTGTTTCATGATTGCTGGACCCGTCTGGCAATCCGCAGAGAGGCTATGGGCCCCTCAAAGAGTCCTCATTCCCCGTCCAGTGCTCGCCCAGTGACAGCTGGGTGCCAGGTGGCACCCTGTTTCCATCAGTCCTTACTATGCGGAGCCGGCTCATACTTTGTCACCAGGCCCCAAAGCAATGTGGCTTGTGAGCCTTCTCTTACATAATGCCCCAGGAGAGAAAAGTCCTTTGGCCTCTGCCAGCAGTTCCTCCTCTCTCTGCCTGGGGTTCTGACCCCATCCCAGCAGCTGGGCCAGGAAAGGTCTTCCTGCTCTGGCCTCTCTTTCTCCGGGAGCCTAGCTTCTGCATACTCCTTCCACTTCGGTTCCTCCTCTTGTCAGTGGATGCTGGGACGAGGTCACTGTCCTTCAGTGTATCAGATGTGACCTGACTCTGAATCCTGATCTAGCCTTGTCTAGAAAACCCCTTTCACCAGAATTGCAATTTTCTTTTAGGACTGTTGTCAGTTAAAGGAGGTGCGTGACAGGCTCCCCCCAAGATGTTAGTTCCTTTCTTTAATCCACAAATTCATTAGTGTTCTTTGGGGAAGGCAGGGATGGTTATCTCTTTTTTTTTTGTGGCACTGAGGATTGAACCCAGGGGCATTCTACCTCTGAGCTACACCCCCCAGCCCTACTATATTTTATTTTATTTTTTATTATTTATTTATTTATTTATTTTGCGCCCCAGGGATTGAACCCAGGGGCATTTTACCTCCGAGCTGCACCCCCGGCCCAATTTTTTATACTTTATTTTGAAACCAGGTCTCACAAAGTTGCGGAGGGCCTCACTAAGTAGCTGAGGCTGGCCGTGAACCCCGATCCTCCAGTCTCAGCCTCCCAAGTACTGGGATTACAAGCGTGCGCCACCGACCCTGCCTATATTTTATTTTGAAACAGAGTCTCACTAAGTTGCTGAGGGCCTCACTGAGTTGCTAAGGCCGGTTGCAAACCTGTGATCCTCCTGTCTCTACCTTCCAAGAACTGGGATTACAGGTGTGTGCCACCACGTTCAGCTGGGGACGGTCATCTCTTAACTTGTGTAGCTGCTTGGGAGCCAGGGGAGCCTGCCCACAAGACCAGGAAGGCCTGGTGTGGCGCGACCAGATTAAACTGGTTGTTCCTCCAGCCCAGCAGCTCTTCTGTGGTCTTTCAGGGGTGGCTTTGTGGGGCCAATGTGGTGGGATCAAAGATCCTGGCTGGTGGTAGAGGTGCTCCTGGCTGAGATGTGGACAGGAGACCTCACACTTGTGAGGAGAGAAAGAGGCTGTGAATTCTAGGTGTCCTGAGACCAGTGTTTTACGTGGAGTACCCCACTGAAAACGAAAGCCCAGCTTCCCTCCTGGTAGGAACCCCACTCACTACTCAGCCTCTGCTACGATGCTCCTGACAGCAGCAGGTCCGGCAAACAGGAAGAACTCGTGCTCTGGATCTAGGCCTGTCCCTATGTTGGAATGATAAAAAACCTAACAGGTGGACTAATAAACTGCATACAGACAGGATGGGGGGAAAGAAAAAGACAGGGCAGGGAGAGCAGGTTTAAAAATAATCCAAACAATAACCCTAGGCAAGGTACAGGGACTCCACAGAGGGGAGGGAGCAGGGGCTCCGTAAAGGCTCAGAGGAGTCCCTTGGGGACGTTGGGGATCTTCCTGGAGGAGATATCCTCCCCATCAAATGTTCTGGGTTCTGGGAGGCTGTCCTCAGAGAAAGCTCTGGCTGGATCACTCAGTCCCCAGCAAAAGTTGGGACCACAAAGGTCACTGACCCACAAAGGGAGCACAGAGGTGGTGGCTTTGGGGATCAGGCAGAGTAAAGAGTCAACTGGAAGTTGCTCCGGGAACACTGAAGCTGGAGGCTTCCCAGCAGAGGTGACCTGTGACCCCCAGCAGGCCCTCAGAGCTGCCCTTCACCCTGGGACCTACGCTATCGAGGTGGCCAGTAAGACACATACACACGTGTTAGTCACATGCACACGTGGAGCACAAACGGGCACGCGCACACCCGAATCACACACGGGCCCTGACACGGGCGCAGCACTTCCTCCCATCCTCAGCCTCTTTCGCACTGGAGAGATCTTCCAGGCCCAGGACCGCATGTCCCCTCCTCCTCTGCCCTCAGCCCACCCCCAGCCAGCCCCACCCCTGAGAAAGTACAGCTCGGGGGTCCCCAGGGCTGCACAGGAAATGCTTTGTACACTACGGGTCAGCCAGGCTATTTTCTGTCCCAGGACTGGAGGGAGGTTGGGCCAGGAGTGGCCAGTCACGACACACTCCGCTGTCCTCTGCCTCTTCATCCCCTGGCTGTTCTCTGCCTCTGTAACTGGCATGTAACTGGCTTGTGCAGGAGGCTCTCCCAGCACTTCACACTCCCGACGGGTTACGTCCCTGCCTCCCCAGCTGCTCCAAGCGCCCTGACTTAATGTCTGTCTCTCAGCATCTGAACATGCAGACATGTGTTCCATGTGCACCCGCAATGCCTCATTTATTTACTTACTCATACGATGGGAGGCAGTATACTGGTAGTGTTAAGAACCCAGACTTCCTGACCTCGGGCAAGTTATTTAAGTTTGCTCTCTCTCTCTTTCTTTTTTTTTTTTTTTCTCAATACTAGGAATTAAACCCAGGGCTTTGTGCATGCTAGACAAGCACTCTACCACTGAGCTACATCCCTAGTCTTTGTTTGTTTTTGTGGTACTGGGGATTGAACCAGGGGCATTCTACCTCCGAGCTACACCCCTGCCCCATTTTTTATTCTTTATTTTGAAACAAGGTCTCACTAAGTTGTGAAGAGCCTCACTAAGTAGCTGAGGCTGGCTGCGAACCTTCGATCCTCCTGTCAGCCTCCCAAGTACTGGGATTACAAGCGTGCGCCACCACACCCGGCTACCCCTAGCCCTTATTTAAATCCTTTGGTTCTCAGTTGCCTCCACTGTAAAATGCAGATGAATTCGTTCTAGCTTCTCTGGGTTGTTGGGAGAAATGAGTTAACAGGCCGGGCGTGGTGGTGCACGCTTGTAATCCCAGTACTTTGGGAGGCGGAGACCGGAGGATCCGGGTTCGCGGCCAGCCTCAGCTCTCTCTCTCTCTCTCTCTCTCTCTCTCTACCTAGTGAGGCCCTCCGCAACTTCATGAGACCCGGTTCAAAATAAAGTATAAAAAAATAGGGCCGGGGGTGTAGCGCGGAGGTAGAACACCCCTGGGTTCAATCCCCGGTACCGCAAAAAAAAAAAAAAAGAAATGAGTTAATAGATGTAAAGCACTCACAGTAGCAACTGGCCCATCGTAGACACTCCCCAGTGTTGTGTCACTAGTGTAAGATGGAGAAAATTGTCTTCACTAGTACCTTCCCCAGGGAGAACACTATCTGTTTGGAAAGGATACTTTAGTTGCTAGGTGTAAGCCCTATTGTCAAGGGATATATCCTTGAATAACAAGAGATGGTTGCTAAACTGCCTTTATTTTTGTTTTTTGGTACTGGAGATCGAACCCAGGGGCATTCTACCTCTGAGCTATAACCCGATCCCTTTTTGTTTTTTAATTTTTGAAACAGGGTCTTGGTAAATTGCTGAGGGTCTTGCTAAATTGCTGAGACTGGCCTCAAGCCTGAGATCCTTCTGTCTTAACTTCCCAAGAACTGGGATTACAGGTGTGTACCATTGTGCCTGGCTTAAACGGCTTTTTAAAAAATTTATTTACTGATGCTGGGGATGGAACCCAGGGTCTTGTACGTGTTAGGGAAGTGCTCTACCACTGAGCTATACTCCAGCCCTTAAAGTGCCTTTATTTAAGGAGGGTAAGTTTGGGCAACTGCAAGGCTTTTATTTGATTGAGTGTGATATGCAAGTTTGGGGCTGGAGCTGAATTGCTTGAGACAGGAGAGTCTGGGAATGGTATGTGGCAAGGGCAGGAAGGAAGATGTATTTAGTTTCCTATCACTGCTGAAACAAATTACCACACACTTCGTGGCCTAAAGCAACTCAGGTTTATTATATTATAGTTTTGGAGGTCAGAAGTCTGAAATGGATATCACCGTGCTAAGACCAAGGTATCAGCGGGCTGCATTCCTCTCTGGAGGCTCTGTGGGAGAATCCATTTCCTTGTCTCCCAACTTCTAGAGACCACTGACATTCCTTGGCACGTGGCTCCCTTCCTCCATCTTTAACGCTGGCTCAAGTCCTTCTTGTATCCTAAAACTCTTTCCTCTCCTTCTGCCTTCCTTTTACACTTTTTTTTTTTTTTTTTTGCGGTACCGGGGATTGAACGCAGGGGCATTCTACCTCCGCGCTACGCCCCCGGCCCTATTTTTTATGCTTTATTTTGAAACCAGGTCTCACGAAGTTGCGGAGGGCCTCACTAAGGAGAGAGAGAGAGAGAGAGAGAGCTGAGGCTGGCCGCGAACCCGGATCCTCCGGTCTCCGCCTCCCAAAGTACTGGGATTACAAGCGTGTGCCACCACGCCTGGCTCCTTTTACACTTTTAATAACTCCCTTGGTAATTCAGGATAGTCTACCCTTTTAATGTCTGCCAAATAGTAACCTTGATTCCAGATGCAACCTTAATTTCCTAGGGGGTGTACTGGGAATTGAACACAGGGCCTTGGGCATGCTAGGCAAGTGCTCTTCCACCAAGCAACATCCCTATCCCTTTTAATATTTTGTTTTGAGACAGGGTCTCACTAAATTGCCCAGGCTGGCCTCAAATTTATAATCCTCCTTGCCCCAGCCTTCTGAGTAGCTGGGATGACAGGCATGTGCCACCATACCTGACTCTTACTTCCTTTTTGCCATGTAACCTAACATCATATTCACTCTGGAGGTTAGGACTCCATCTCAGGGTGGGGTATCATTCTGCGCAACACCAAGGACCGGGCGGTGGGAGGGAGGCTGTGGAATGAACATGTCTGATGAGTATTTGGGGTTCTTGCTGTGGGTGTGCCTCTCCTCTGTCTTCCTTACAAAATCTTTAGTGCTAAGATGCTTTGTGGACAGTATTTTCTTTGCGGGAGAGGTGAAAATGTGGAATCTTGCTTCATGGCTTGACAAGAGGCAAAACCCAAGCCCACCCTCCATGGGAGGAGACGAAAGCTGGGTTACACACTCATTCCTCCACCTGTATGCACCAGGCTAGGCTCACAGGCTCAGAGCCCTGACGTCACGACCCTCTACTGGAGGAGACAGGCGTGCGAGCAGGTGAGAGCTCCTCTGGGGCAGGAGGATCAGTGATGAGGGTCTGTATAGTCAGAGCACAAACAAGGCACCTGCCTTAGCCTGGACGGAGTAGAGGCTGGGAAGGCTTCCCGAGGAGCTGGCACCTCATTGAGATTTTGAAGGAGAAATACACTCACGGGGTGGAGACAGGTCAGCCTGGACTGTCAGCGCAAGGGCACAGAGGTGCGGGTGCACGCCCCAGGGTGTGGCCCAGGTCTGGCACATTAGCTGCACTCGGTCAGTACTGCATTTCTGGAATGAATACCGTGATCTTATCCCAGTCTATCTCTGCTCCTTGGTGGGTCATGGACCTGCCAAACTTAACCAAATAGGAGACACCTCCTTTACAGGAAATCCCTTTGAAGTTGTGGTGACCTACCTCAGAAGTCTTTTTCGGGGTCTGTCGTTGTCGTTAGGAAAAAGCAAAAAGTTTTTTTTTTTTTTTTTGTGGTACTGGGGATTGAACCCAGGGGCATTTTACCTCTAAGCTACACCCCAGCCCTTTTAAATTTTTTTTAAATTTCGAAAGAGGGTCTTACTAAGTTGCTGAGGCTGACCTCGAACCTGTGGTCCTCCTGTCTCAGCCTCCCTAGTACAGGTGTGCACCGCTCTGTCTCCACAATGTCCGGCTAAAAGTTTATTTCTTATTTGATCTCCGATATAGTCATAAGTCTTCACATCTGAAGAATGTGCCACACTTTACTGGATACTTCATTTGAAATGTTTCAACTGATCAGGTGTCCTCCCACCCCCACCCCAGCTGAAGAAACCAAAATTCAGAGAATTAACTACCCTTCCCCAAGGTCATGCAGCTGTGTGGCAGAGCCAGGACTGGTGTCCGGCACCCCTGCCTTGCAGCCCGGCTCTGAGCACCTGGGACTCGCTGGGCATCCGGCCCCCTTCCTTCTGGCTGTGAGGCAGCCGGGGGGCTGGTGTGGTTGCTCAGTGCTGCCCGTGCTGTTGTCCTTCCCCTCGGAAGGGGTTTCCTGAGGGTGGAAGTGAGACCCGAAGGCACAGGGAGCGTGCATTGTTGAACTGCACCTGGAGGGTGAGCTCATGTCGGCAGACTGAGCGGGGAGGTGGCGCCAGGCTGGAGTGGGTCAGGGTGGTTCCCTGGGCCCCGATCCCCACCTTCATCTTGGCCACCTCCTCCTGGGAACTGGTCTCTTCCCAAGCCAGGAGGCCAGGGGTCTGGGGAAGCCAGGAAGGTCCCTCAGTTTCCCTGTCTGAGAAGGAGAGTGTTGGTTTAGTTGGGTTCCCTCCCCGTGGTCTACTGAACATTGGTCCCTACAAAGGGTTTGTAGTCAAGCAAGCCAGGGGACAGCTGAGGATCTCTGCCACCCTGGATCGTCACAGTGCACATTGCATACTAGCAGCTCTGAGAAGTCCTGAAATGAAGAAATCCAAGGTCACTAGCGTTTCTCAAATGACTTACTCGACCACAGAACCTTTCTCATACTCCTGGCCTCACAGTGTTCCCTGGATGACACTTTGGGAAATGTTGGAATGGACGATCTCTGAGGTCCATCCTCACCTCTGCCTCCAAAATACAAGCTCTTTGGGGTGATGGTCTACTGTTGATTTTTGTCATAGAATTTTGGCTGCCCAGCACCCCAAGCCCTCTCCTGGTTTGGAGGGTGTCTCCTGTGAGTCTTGGAGGGAAGCAGAGCTCTATTTCTCACTACAGAGGTCAAAGGGAGCCATGTGTTTCTTCCTCCCCCTTCTGACTACATGAGCAGAGGCACGTGGTCTAGGCTTGGGACTTTGAGTCCAGAGGGGATAACTGACAGTCACAGGAACAGTGGAAGGTTCATTCAGAGAGGCCATGCCCACAGGCAGGAGGGGCACCCGCGGTGGCATTCCGCAGATTCTCTGTCTACGGTGTCGCCCCAGTGGAGCTCCTGCCGCCGAGCTTCCCTCAATTCCTGATTGTTCTCCGAGTCTCACTTGAAGTCTTCTTCACTGTTCTATATCTCTTCAATATTTTCACTATTCTATATTTCTTCAACAATTTTCCACTCAGGTTAGTGTGAGTTGTTACTGTTGCTTACAACCAAATCCTGACCAAGCACAAAAGTGCTCAAGAAATACTGGTTGAATGAATCGACACGACCAATTTCTGTCCCAAGATTGTGCCCCACTTCCTATTTTGTCAGCAATCTAGTCTAGCCCACTTCAGTTTGGTTCTACAGCTTCTTGCTTTTATTTTTTTTCCCCCCTGTGGTACTGGGGATGGAACCCAAGGGCCTTCTGCCTCTGGGCTACACCCCAAGCCTATTTTATTTTTTATTTGGAAACAGGGTCTTGCTAAGTTGCTGAGAGCCTCACTAAGTTGCTGAAGCTGGCTTCGAACCTGTGATCCTCCTGCCTCAGTCTCCCAAGTACCGGGATTACAAGTATGCACCATCATGCCTGGCTGGTTCTACAGCTTCTGAGAGCAGGCCTTCCATGGCATGCAGCAGAGGAATCCAGAGATGGGTCATGCTTGGTCTGTGTGCCCCAAGACCTCTAAGTCTGATGTGGGGTACAGGCCTGGGCCAGCACGGAGGGCCTGGAAGAGTATAGTGGGGATATAGGAGAGTCCTGGTGGAAGAGAAGATGTCTGGAGAGGGTGCACCTGAGCTGGAATTGAGGAAGGGGTAGGTCCGGATGGAAGAGGGGACATCCCAGGCTAAAGTAGGACAGCACAAATCAAGGGTCAGTGGAAATCCTGGGGCATGCTGTCCTGGTGTGACTACAGCAACAAGTGTAGTCCATGCTATAGAGGTCGGCTTCTATGCTGTTGGTCTTTTGGGGTTGCTGGATATTAGGGTTTGGGTTTGGAATGCCCCCCCCAAAAGCTCACGTATTGAAAGCAGCACAGTGTCCAGTGCGGAAAAGTTCAGAGGTGGGGCATGGCTGGAGGAGGTGGGTCACTGGGGGTGTGACCGTGGCAACTATCTATTCCACAGGTCGCTTCCTCTCTGCTTCTAGCGGCCATGATGTGAGAGCAGCGTCCCTCTGCCATGCCTTGCTGTCATAATTTCTGCCTTGGAGTTGGTCAACTATGGACTGAACCCCCGAAACTGTGAGCCCCAATAAACCTTTCCTCCTCCAAGTTGTTCTTGTTGGGTATTTTGGTTGCAGCGATGAGAAAAGTGGACTAAAACACTGACATTTTGAGTAGTGGAGGGACACGCTAACAACATGTAAGGCAATTTGATTACAGGAAGAGCCTGGGTTTTGCAACCAACAGTCAGATGTTGCCATGTATGAGCTTTAGCTTGGGGGAGTCACTTGAACTCTCTGAGCCTTTATTTCTTCATCTGTAAAGATGGATACAGTAAGCTGGGTGTGGTGGTGCCTGCCTATAATCCCAGTACTTGGGAAGCTGAGACAGGAGGATCACAGGTTTGAGGACAGCTTCAGCAACATAGTGAGACTCTCGGTAAACTAGTGAGATCCTGTTTCAAAACAAAACAAAACAAAACAAATTAAAAAAGGGCTGGGTGCATAGCTCACAGGTAGATGCCCCTGGGGGTTCAATCCCTAGTAACACACACACACACACACACACACACACACACACACACGATACAGTAAAACTAGCAATTTGCTGCAAGGATTTGAGATACTGGATGATGTGAAGTACCCGGTCCATAGAAGGCACTCAATAAATACATTATCATCTCTCGGATCCCCTCCACTAACCGCACTCCTCACGAGTGGACTGTGCCTTTTGTCTCCTTATTCTTAGCTCAGTTCCTGGAACAGAGCAGGTGCTAGGTAACATTCTGTGAATGGAAGAAGGTGGATGGAGTGCTGCAGCTACTGTGGAGGAAGAAATAGAGAGGGTGACTGCTGGCAGCGAGGCAACTGTTGGAGGGATCCAGGCCAGGGACGCGGAGCCAGCCCCGGGGAGTAATGACTGGCTCTGAGGAAACAGAATCCTCACCATTTGGCAGCTATTTCAATGGAGGGGCTGAGGAAGAGAGGAGAGATTCTCGTCCTGTGCAAACAGAGATAGAGAAAACCTTTTTACTTTGGACTTTGAAGTGCTTTGTGTACATTTAGATGAACACGCAGATGGGCTTAGGAGAGAGACAGCGCTACTTTTATGTAGATCTTGGAGTTTGTTCCCAGGATTGAAGTACGTGGAGAGAGATTTTTAGCTCAAAATATGGACACATTTTTGGAATAGGCTACCTCTGGAGGTAACCAGATTTCTGCTGGTGGAGGTAGTATGAGCAGAAGCTGGGCAGCTGTTGGTAGAGAAGCTGGAGCACCATGGGTCTGCTAGCTGGCTGGGAAGTGTATCTGTCAGCTTCTGTTACGTAAGAACCATAAAACCTCAGTGAGATACAACAGCGAGGATTTACAGCTCACAGGTCTGGCGTGAACTTGGAGTTGGCTAGGCAGCTCTGCCAATCTTGCAGGGCTCATTCACAGGTCTGGGGGTTGGTTGGTTGTTGGCTGATCTAGACTGTCTCGGCTGGGGCGATGGTGTGGCCCGGCTCGGCTCCACATGTCTCTTGTCCTCTGCAGGCCCAGGCTCGTTCTCGTGGCTGTGATGGAGGTGTGAGAGAGCAGACACGCACATGCGCGGCCTCTGGGGGTGTGGGCCCAGAACTGGCACGCAGCCACTTCTGCTGTGTTTCGTTGGTCTGAGCAGGCCGTAAGGCTGACCCAGGTGTAAGGGGTGGGCATCTAAACTCCAGCTCTAAGTGAGAAAAGGTGCAAAGCTGTATGACAAAGGCTGTGGGCACAGGGAAGGGTGAAGAAGTAGGGTCATCAACACCATGCATGGTGGATGGTGGTTAGACCAGGGGTTTTCAGTCTGAGCTCTGTGCAAACCCAAGTTCTGTGCGTTTCCCTCAGGGATGCTTGGGGGAGGCTGAGTGGGCTGGAGTCTTCCCTCTGGACTTAGAATGAGTAATGGGAAGCACTCCTGAGCGCTCGCTGTACATCCGGCATGTCTTATTTCCCTATTTAATCTTATAGTAACCCTTCGGATGGGCATTGTTACATTTACCAGTTTGCTGGTGGAAAGACACCCAATGTTAGAGAGGTTACCCGAGCAGCCCAGAGTCACGCGGCTGGTGGCCTGATTGATCTCAGGGTCCCAGCTCTGCTCTCCCACCTCCTGTGTTCCATCCCTGGGGCTGCCGATTGGTTTGAGAGGTGGGGACAGATCCAGAGTGCACCAGACTGGTGAGAGCGCGGGGGAAAGGCAGCAGAGTGGGGCAGGGGCTGGTGGAAAGAGCATGGGGTGGCGGGGAGCCTGAGGTCCTCTGTGACCTGAAGGTGGGTATGTGTGGCAGGGGCTCGGAGGCTGAGCCCCTGAGGCGGAGTCTCTGAGTGTTGAGGCTACCCCAGGTGGATCTGGGGCTGTGAGACCAGAGCGTGGGCCAAGAAAATCTCCCTTACTCTTCATCCAACTGATAGCTAGAGAATGCCTGCCGTGTCCCAGGCGCTGCTCGGGGTGCTGGGGTGCAGAGGGGAATGAGACCCAGCCTTTGTCTATCTGAAGTTCTTTTTCCAGTGGAGGGGAAGACACTAAACCTATAAGATATCCATAATGTAACTGGAGTGGTGGGAGCCGGAGGCCAGGCCTCCAGCAGGTTCACAGTTGGATTGGTGACACAATGCACAGGTGAGAAGTCACCCTCCAGGGCTCCCAGAGGGGCTGTGCTGTCTGACCCAGGGAGAGCTCTGCCCCATGTTAGACCGGCAGGGGGCCAAGCCTCTTTGGATTGGATTCTCAGGCCAGGGCCTTGGGGGCAGGAAGCAGGTGTGTAGTTGGATAAGGACGGAGCAAAAATAGAGCTGAGGACAGTAAGAGGGACAGTAGTGAGGACTGTGCACTCAGAGGTGGGAGTGGAGAGTGGGGTGAAGTTTGAGAGGATGGGGTCCAGGCTAGAACCCCAGCCCAGAGAACACTTCTTGGACAGGGCTTGGGCGAAGACCCTTAGGTCCCGGGATCTTGGGTGCCAGGGGTCTCCTGATGTCAGCTCATATTGTGGTTGTTTAGTAATGTGTGGAAGAGGGCTTTTGAGGCAGCATCCTACTTCCGTGGGAGAGAGTGCCGACTGGTTCATGTCTGCTATGGTTACAGAATGGGAGAGGCCCGCAGTGGTGTATTGGGGGCTTGGTGGGAGCTGGGCGTGGTGGCGCACACCTGTAATCTCAGCATTTGGAAGGCTGAGACAGGAGGATTGCAGGTTTGAGGCCAGCCTCTGCAACTTAGTGAGACCCTGTTTCAAAATAAAAAGTAAAAGGGGCTGGAGGCATAGCTCAAAATTAGAATACCCCTGGGTTCAATCCCCAGTACCACCAAAAAAAGGGGGGGGGCTTTTAGCACTAGTATTCTCTGGAGTGGCTGTGCATGGTGATGATAATAAAAAGCAGACTGAATTTTAGTAGGCTTATTATTCTTTCTAAAGCTACCACAGACAGTGCACCCTCTTATTGCCCACACCTGGGTGGACCATTCCAGCCCACGCTGTGGTACCACTGCACCCACGCAGGCGGTGGGACCAAAGCAGAGCTCTTCCCGGCACCTGTTGTAAACCTCCAGAGATGGGAGCACCCCCCCCTTTTCCCCAAAGACAGCTTGTGTGTTAAAGTGGAACAAATCACAGCCAGGCGTGGTGGCGCACGCTTGTAATCCCAGTACTTGGGAGGCGGAGACCGGAGGATCGCAGGTTTGCAGCCAGCCTCAGCTACTTAGTGAGGCCGTCAGCAACTTAGTGAGACCCTGTTTCAAAATAAAGAATAAAAAATAGGGCTGGGGGTGTAGCTCGGAGGTAGAATGCCCCTGAGTTCAATCCCCAGTACTGCAAAAAAAAAAGGGGGTGGGGTGGGAAAACAAATTACTTGACTTTTAGAGCTTTTCTTCATCTGTATAGTGAAATACTCGGCATGGCCTCTCTCTCTCTCTCTCTCTTTCGGTACTGGGGATTGAGCCTAGGGGCCATTCTTCCTCCGAGCT
This sequence comes from Glis glis, assembly GCA_004027185.1. Classification (NCBI taxonomy): domain Eukaryota; kingdom Metazoa; phylum Chordata; class Mammalia; order Rodentia; family Gliridae; genus Glis; species Glis glis. Next base: position 32,484 of record PVJS01012489.1, read on the forward strand.
ACAGCCCCAGCCCTATTTTGTTTCTGATTTTGAAACAGGGTCTCGCTAAGTTGCGGAGGGCCTCACTAAGTAGCTGAGAACAGCCTCGAACCTGTGATCCTCCTGTCTCAGCCTCCCAAGTACTGGGATTACAGGTGTGCACCACCACGCCCGGCTGTGTGGCCTCGTTTGAGCACTGCCAGCACTCTGGGGCACACTGAGCACCGTGGCACTGAGCTGGCAGGCCACCAGGGGTCTGGATTCCGAGCCCCTGGACCTTGAGGGAGACATGGCGAAGGGTCTTTGGAGATTGATTACTGGGCAGTGATGTGAAGACCTTCCCCCAAAGGAGGGAACATAAATTCTGCTCAACCATTCAGAGGAGGAGGTCATGGGTAGGAATGGAAGGAGAGGACTCAATGGACAGGGACTTTCTCTGGACAGGGTCAGAATTGACAAGGACAGCAAGACTTGTAATCTCTTGGTGGGGTTCAGAGCCTGTGGGTGGCTGCAGGGCTGTGACCCTAGGAGGTCATCCTCTCCATCAGAGCTGAAGTGTAGGGACCATGTGGCCTGGGGGACAAGGGTAGCATCTACCAAGTGGGGGTGATGCTCCTTGTCAGTCCCACCCACACCCCCTTGGCACTGACCGTACTGCACACGCTGTGAACCCACAGTTCTCTACCTGAGGACTTGTCGCAGCAGCGAGCTCTGCCCACACGCAGGGCAGTCTGGAAGCCTGGGGAATCAAGGCGCCAGGAATGTCATGGGGAAACAGCTAATTCTGAGGGGTCCTTGGCTTCCATGATGAATAAGAATTTCAACACGTGCCATCAGAAAAAGGCAAAGGTTTTAATTAACTTAAAAAGGTGGGGATACAGGTTGGGGGTTAACTAAGAAAGGCGGGGATACAGGTTGGGGGTCATCTGCACGCGTCCATCCATGCAGGTGAGCAAGAGAGCGTCTGCGTGCTTTCGCGGTTCTTTATAGGAGGGGGTAGGTAGGGTCGCACAGGAGAGGGCAGGACTTCCTCTTAGTCCTGTTTCCCTGGCAACAGATAGGCAGTGGGGGTCTGGCCTTTTGTCCTCCTCACCCACCCTATTTACATTAAGCATCTCAGTTGTGGAGAGGAGCCATTGTGATTAAGGGTATGGATTCACTAAGGCTTCTGCCTGACTGAAGCCACCCTATAGGGTGGAGTTAGATTATGAACTTTCAAAATTTTAAATTTCTATTTTCCCAATGTCTCCTTTCTGCCTAATATTTCTATCTTTTCTATTCTACCTCATCAGGAGCGGTTAGAGTGCGGACGACCTTCCAGCTCCCGGGCATCTCTGGGGTGCAAGTCTGCGCTCTGCTTTCTCCTGGAGGTCCCGAGGCATTGAACCCCTGCTGCTCCCAGCAGTCCCTGCTCCCTAACACATCCTGTCTTGGTTTCCTCCTTTACTTATCTCTGTGCCTTTATGGAAGCCGTCTGGGCTCAACCCCCAAAGCACTTTGCACTCAGAGTTTTACTTCCTGCTTTGGGGGGAATCCAAACCGAGACCTCAACCTAATTGGCCTGTTGAGAGCTTCCTGACAAAATCGAGATATAGCTGCCGACAGGTTGATAACGGCTCCCACCGCAGCCGTAGGAAACTAGTGCACTTGAGCCTGGAAGTGTTTTGTAAACTAAAGACCCCGACAAATATGAAGGGCTGTGGGACTGGCCAGGGCGTGATCAAAGAACACGGACTTGGTGGTCAGGTGGCTGTGGATTTATATCCTACCTGGCCACACATTGCTGTGTGACCTTGAACAAGTCACTTAGTCTCTCTGAACTTTGGTTTCCTCATCTGAATAAAGGGGATAGGCGGCCATCCTTATTTCTCCTGTCCCCCAGGAACACTGAACAGGGTGTTGCTGGGAAGGGGACTGGGTCAGCCTCCTGTGATCACCCCTGCTGGGCTCTCCTCTTTTCAGCGAAGGGCTGGGTGCTTCATCCCTGGACTGGCCAGGAGCTTTCTATCCCCTCACCGGGACTCTGGACCTGGCAGGCTGTGGCCGGAGTGACCTCCAGGGTCGCCCCAGCCCTGCCCTTGACTGCGGCCCCAGCTGGCAGCCTGGCAGCCAGGCCTGTCGGTGCTTATCAGCTCTGTGTTTGCTCAGGATGGGCACGGGCCTCCTCCTCCTCCTCAGAAAACAAGAAAACATGTTTTGCCAGCGGCGGGGTGGAGTGGGGTGGCCTCTCTGGCTCCAGGCCGGGCCCCGGCAGGCCCCCAACAGGCGGGCAGCCTGTTGTTGTTGGAGTGGGGAGCTGGCTCTCCAGCGCCGTTTCCTCCAGCTGTCCAAGCACGGTGCACTGGGGAGGAAGCCCCCAGCCGAACCCCGTCACAACACGGAACAATGGCCTGGACAGGCTGGCGGGCGTGTGGAAGGCGGCCCCTCTGTTCCCTGTTTCCACCGTCCACAGTGGCAGGTTGCACGGGAGGGAGGCAGGGACCGCTCGCTCCTCTCTTCCCCTCCCCTGTCCTGTTTTCCACCTCATTCGCTGGACACAGTCTCCCATCCCAGAGGCCAAGGAAAACAGCGGCCTCAGAATGCTGTTGCTGGGCCTCTGAGGCTCTGGGAGGCAGCAGAGCGGGGGGTGGGGGCAGAGGGGCTGCATTCTGCCTGCAACTGGAGCTCATGAGCTGTGGGTCTGTTTCCCCTGAGTACTGTACAGACTCTGTCCCTCTGCATCTTCGTGTCTTTAGGCTTGGCATGGAGCCTGGCATGGAGCAGATGTCAGGAACAATTTGTTGACTAAATCAGTGAAGACTGGGCATGTGAGTCAGTTCATTTTATAGCTGTGCTGTGTGATTTTCAGCGGGTTACTTAACCCCTCGGAACCTCATTTTCCTCATCTGTAGACCTCATAGGATTGTTGTGGCAATGAATTGTGCGTCTAGTATTTTGACTTTGTCCTGGGGAGTATACAACACAATAAACCTAATGGATTTAAGCCAGTGTTAGTACACGATTGTTGCTCTTGGTGGTTTTATTGTCAGTGTGTGAGTTGGAGGGCTTGCTACAGTATTTCCAATCAGAGGACTATAGTTTTGTCTTATGGGTACAGGAAAGAGGGATGAGCAGATGCTGTTGGGACAGGAGCCAGGTGTGCATCTTTCTACCTGTTCTACCTCTCACCCTCTGCATTGTAGGCTGGCACCTGGGGGCCTGGTCAGCCCTGGGAGTCCTTGGGAACAAGGAAAGTCATTTTGGTTCTACGGAGAGACCTGTGTGTATCTGGTGTAGGACGGGACACCTACACATCCACTACCTAGTTTCATCATCTTCACAACTGTGAAGAAGTCACCATTACCCTCATCTTACAGATGGTGAAACAGAGGGTCCGAGGGGGAGGCACATGGTCGTCTGCCCGGTAATTCACAGTGCAGAGATTTCAGTCCAGGCCTTTGGAACACCAGGCTGTGTTCATTCTGTCGGACCTCACTCCCGAGAGATAAATGTGTGCAAGAGATAAAGGTGGATCGTCAGCGGGGTTTGGCTCCCTGGGGATTCTAGACTCAGGAGTGTAGTGGGAAGTACAGATGGAGGAGAGTCAAGCATGGGGCCAGGAATGGAAACCGAAGAGCTGGAAACCGGGCCTGGCGTGGACCAGGACTCTTGAGGAGCTGTGTTGGGAGTAGGGTGAGGATAGAGCAGTGCTGCGTGTGGGTATATATTATACGGGTATGTTGGAGTAGTCAGAGTAGTGCTTTAACGACAACAAAAATAAAAACCCAGTTCTCCGTGGCTCCGTGGCTTAACGAAATCTTCGTTTTTTGCTTATTTTGCTGTCCTGTGCAGTGGCCCCAGCCCTGCTCCGTGCTCTCCCTCGGGACCCAGGCTCCTGTCAGGAGCGCTTCCATCGTTCTGTAGGGTCTCAGACTCCTCTAGATCCTCTCCAGTCTCCATCAAACAAAGAGGGAAAGTGGAGAAGGCCATCCACCCTTCACTGCCCCGCCCAGAGGCAAAGCACACCGCACACCGCTTCCACCGATGTCCCGAGGGCCAGAACTGGCTGTAGAGTCCTAGCAGATGACAGGAGTCTAGAAATGGGGTCCAGAAGTGTGTCCAGGAAGAATAGGACAACATGACATGAGTGAGCCCTAGCAGGATCTGCCACAATTATTTTAAAATATAGCTAACAAGCTGGGTATGGTGGTGCATGCCTGTAATCCCAGTACTTGGGAGACTGAGACAGGAGAATTGCAGGTTCAAAGTTAGCCTCAGCAACTTAGTGAGACCCTCGGCAACTTAGCAAGACCCTGTTTCAAAATAAAAAATAATAATTAAAAAAAAAGGTCTGGGGGTGTAGCTCAGAGGTAGAACGGTCCTGGATTCAATCCCCAGTACCCCCCCAATATAGAAATATATAGCTAATAATTATTGAACTTCTTGATGTGCAAGATATTGTGCTCTATAGAAGTTATTTTACTTAATTCTTATTTAATTCTTATAACAATCCTGTGAAGCAGGTAGGTACTTAGGGAGATGACTTCCCTACTTTATTGGTCAAGAAACTGTTGACGACCAGCCTGCTTTTTCTCATTAAAGTTTATTCTTTTGTAGAATTTTCTATAAATGAAATAATATAGTATGTTGTCATCTGTGTTTGGCTTTTTTCATTTAGCATGCTTTTACTTACCCACGTAGTTGGTATGATCAGTCTTTGTTTTAGTCCTTCTAGAAGGTTTTATAGTGACATTTCATTGTGATATATATTTGTATTTCCTTATTGAGTATCTTTTCATGTCTTTTAGTTATTACTTTTGATGAAGTCTCTTTAATACTTTTTCTTTTATGTTTTTCTTTGTGTTTTTGTGTTGTAAGAACTCAAGGTCACAAATCTTTACCTAACTCAAGAATTTCTCTTCTTTTTACTTTTAGAAGTCCTATATGGCCCGGCATGGTGGCACACACTTGTATCCCAGTACTTGGGAGGCCGAGACCGGAGGATCCAGGTTCGCGGCCAGCCTCAGTTATTTAGTGAGGCCCTCCGCTACTTATTGAGACCCTGTTTCAAAATAAAGAATAAAAAATAGGGCTGGAGGTATAGCTCGGAGGTAGAATGCCCCTGGGTTCAATCCTCAGTACCACAAACAAACAAACAAAAAATTATTTTGAGACAGGGTCTCGCTAAATTACCCAAACTGGCCTCCAATTTGTGATCTTCCTGCCTCTCTCCCCCAAGTAGCTGGGATTATAGGCATGTACCACTGTGTATGGCTCCAGTTATCCTTTTTTTTTTTTTTTTGGTGGTACTGGGGATGGAACCCAGGGGCATTCTACCTCTGAGCTACACCCCCAACCCTATTTTATTCTTTATTTTGAAACAGGGTCTCACTAAGTTGTGGAGACCCTCACAAGTTGCTGAGGCTGGCTGCGAACCTGGGATCCTCCTGTCTCAGCCTCCCAAATACTGAGATTACAAGTGTGCGCCACCATGCCCGGCTCTCCAGTTATTCTTTGTGGTATCTGAAACCAGTTAATTTTTGTATATTGACCTTATACACCAAGATCTTGCTAAATTACTTATTAATTCTAGTAGCTTTTTTTGTAGGTTTCTTAGGATTTTCTAAATAATCATGTCATTTGAGAATAAAGAGAATTTGACTTCTTCCTTTGCAAGGAGTATGCCTTTATTTCTTTTTCCTTGCCTCATTGCCCTGGCCAATAAAATGTTAAATAGAAGTGATGTGATCAAACATCCTTGCCTAACTCACCATTCAGCATGATATTAGCTGTAGGTTTTTAATAGATATTCTTTATCAGATTGAGGAAATTATTGTCTATTCTTAGATAACTGAGAGTTTGTATTTTTTTTTTTTTGCAGTACTGGGGATTGAACTCAGGGGCATTCTACCTCCGAGCTACACCCCCAGCCCTATTTTTTATTCTTTATTTTGAAACAGGGTCTCACTAAGTTGCGGAGGGCCTCACTAAGTAGCTGAGGCTGGCCGCGAACCCGGATCCTCCTGTCTCAGCCTCCCAAGTACTGGGATTACAAGCGTGCAGCACCACACCTGGCTAACTGAGAGTTTTTAATCAATGGGCATTGAATTTTGTCAAGCACTTTCCTCATATATTTTGAGATGATCATGTGGTTTTGATACTCTAATGTTTCACTAGCCTTGCACTCCAGGAATAAGCCCATTAAGTCATATTATCTTTGTATATTATCACTAAACTTCTGTTAAGGATTCTGTATGTCTATGTTCATGAGTGGTATTGGTCTCTACTTTCTTTCTTTTTTGAATCTGTTATTTTTATCAGGCTAATGATTGCTTCATAAAGTGAGTTGGGATATGTGAGTTTATGTAGAATTAGTAGTATTTTTTGCTTTACTTATTTGGTAGAATTCACCAGTTACGTCATCTGAGCCTGGAGTTTTCTTTGTGGGACAGTTTAAATTATAATCTCTATTTCTTTAGTAGATATGGGGATGTCCAGGTTATCTATTTCTTCTTTCTCTTCCCACTCATCCCCCCTTTTTTTTGGTCCTGAGGGTTGAACCAAGGGGCATTCTACCTCTGAGCTACACCTCCAGCCTTTTTGTAGCAGGGTCTTGCTAAGTTGCTGAGGCTAGCCTTAAACCTGTGATCCTCTTGTCTCAGCCTTCCAAGTACTAGGATTACAGGTGTGCACCACCACACCCCACTATCTATTTCTTCTTGAGTGAGAATTAGCTGCTTGTATCTTTCAAGTAATTTGCCCATTTTGTCTAAGTTGTTGAATTTTTTGACATAAATTTATTCATAATATTTTCTTGTCATCCTTTTAGTATCTGCAAGTTCTGTATGCTTGATATTGGTAAAATGTATCTTTTCTCTTTTTGCCTTCATCAGTATGCTGGTGGTTTATTGATTTTTTTATGTGTGTGTATATATATATATATATATAGTATGCACCCTGGGGATTGAACCCAGGGACGTTCTACCTCTGAGCTACACCCCTGGCCCTATTTTTTTTTTATACTTCATTTTGAAACCGGGTCTCACGAAGTTGCAGAGGGCCTCACTAAGTAGCTGAGGCTGGCTGTGAACCCGGATCCTCCGGTCTCCACCTCCCAAGTACTGGGATTACACGCATGCGCCACCACGCCGGGCTGCATGGTTATGTTTGAAAGAAATGACTACTTTCTAGAATGGTTGTACTGTTTTACATTCCTACCAGCAATGTTTGAGTGATCCAGTTCCTCCCCATCCTTATCCGCATTTATTATTGGCAGCATTTTTTATTCTCTGCGCGTTGATGGGTGTGTAGTGATAGCTCATTGTGGTTTTAGTTTGATCTTCCTAATGGCTAATGATGCTGATACGCTTCAGGTCCTTATCTGCCTCGGTCTATCTTTCTTCAGTGGAATGTCCCTCCATGTCTTATGCCAATGTTGTAATTAGATTGTTTGCTTTTTAGTGTTGAGTTTTGAGAGTTCATTGTACATTCTAGATACTAGTCCTCTGTTGGGTATGTGGTTTGCAAATATTTTCATTGTCTATTCTGCTTGTCTTTTCATCCTCTTAGGGTTTTTCACAGAGCACATATTTTTAATTTTGAGGAAGTCTCATTCATCCATTTTTACTCTTATGGATCATGCTTTTGGTGTTAAGTCTAAGGACTATTTGTCTAGCCTTAAATCTCTTTTTAAAAAACTTAGCTGGGTGTGGTGGTGCACACTTGTAATCCCAGTACTTTGGGAGGCGGAGACCGGAGGATCCAGGTTCGCGACCAACCTCAGCTCTCTCGCTGTCTCTCTCTCTCTCTCTCTCTCTCTCTCTCTCTCTTTCTCTCTCTCTCCTTAGTGAGGCCCTCCGCAACTTTGTGAGATCCGGTTTCAAAATAAAGTATAAAAAAATAGGGCCGGGGGCGTAGCGCGGAGGTAGAACACCCCTGCGTTCAATCCCCGGTACCGCAAAAAAAAAAAAAAAAACTTATCTTAACCAGGCATGGTGGTGCATGCTTGTAATCTTAGTACTTGAGAGGCCGAGACAGGAGGATTGCAGGTTCATGGCCAGCCTCAGCTGCAACTTAGTGAGACCTTGTTTCAAAATAAGGAATAAAATAGGGCTGGAAGTATAGTTCAGAGGTAGAATGCCCCTGGGTTCAATCCCCAGTACCAAAAAAAAATCAGTTTGTATGGGTCTATTTCTGAGTTTTTTGGTCCATTACGATGATGTTTCTATCCTTCCACCAGTACCACACAACTTATTCTGGTAGCTATGTAATAAATCTTGAAATTGGGTAGGCTGAAATTTTTTGTGTGTGTTTGTGTGTGTGTGTGTTTGTGTGTTTTAATTTTAGTTATTCTTGTTCCTTTGCCTTTTAACACAAATTTTAGAATAACCATGTCTATATATATAAAGAGACTTATTGGGATTTCGATAGGAATTTCTTTAATCCTGTATATAAATTTGAAGATAATTGTCTTTTTTTTCTGATACAGCGGATTGAACCCAGGGCCTTGTGCATGATAGGCAAGCACTCTATCACTGAGCCACATCCTTAGCCCTTTCTTATTTTATTTTGAGACAAGGTCTTGCTAAGTTGCCCAGGCTGGCCTTGAACTTGAGATCCTCCTGTTTCCACCTCCTGAGTAGCGGGGATTACAGCTGTGTACCATCACACCCAGCAAGAGTTATCATCTTTACTATATTGAACCTTCCAATCCATGAACAGGGTAAGTCTCTCTGCTTACCTGATTCTTTCAAAATTTCTTTCATTAGCATTGTGTAGTTGTAAGCGTGCTTATTCAGTACCTGTTTTGTTAGATTTACACCTCACTTTTTTCATTAATTATAAATAATATTACATTTTAAAGTTCACTGTTAAGTTCATTGCTAACATATACAAGAACAAATACTTTTCTGCATGGAGAATCATGTCATTTGCAAATAAGGGCAGGTTTGTTTCTTCCTTTCAAGTATGTATGACTTATATTTTCCTGGCCTGCCTACTTGGCTTTCCCTACACCACCCTGGAAGGGGTGTAGGGGTGTTGGGAGCTCCTTGTTTAGTCTCATGAGGGTTGAAGTCTAGGCTCCTCACCCAGCCTTTGCTTGTGTAGGTGGGGGTGTGGCCACCACACTGTACAACAATGTAGTCACGTGTACAATATTGTGACTTGTGCCATTTTTTTCTGTGCTGTTTGGCTGGAGTAGATAGAGTGCTTATCATCTAAAAGTTTTCTGTCCTGCCAGGCTGCCTCTTTGTTTGTCCTTTGGCTAGAGAGAGCAGTCTTTATTTGGAGCTTTTTCTTTTTTTGGCCTGTGCCCGTTGGCACTTAAGGTTTTCTGCCTTCTTGACCTCCAAGTCTTGGATTTTTTTGAGACAACAAGAAAGCCCAGATAACTCACTATCACATCCTTCCTCTGGACCTGAGATCCCTCATACATCGTTCTGGAAGTGGAATCTGTGTCATTATGTTTTATCTCTACTATTAGCATGTGAGCGTGCTCTCTCTCTCTCTCTAAATTATTCTTGGGAACTTTTCCTAACACTCAGTGAGAGGAGGAGGAGTGGCAGCTATACATGGCTACAGGGCTTCTTCCCACTCTTACTCACAGGCTGTAGAAAGTGGCAAAAGAAACCACTTACTGTGATGTTTTGGGGGTTAAATCCAGTGCCACCCAGGAAGAATTGAAAAAGGCTTATAGGAAACTGACCTTGAAGTATCACCTGATAAGAATCCAAACGAAGGAGAAAAGTTTAAGCAGATTTCTCAAGCTTACAAAGTTCTCTTTGTTACCAAGAAAAGTGTATTCTATGACAAAGGAGGAGAATGGGCTATCAAGGAGGGTGGAGCAGGTGGTGGTTTTGGCTCCTCCATGGACGTCTTGGGTATTTTTTTTCCTTTGAGGAGAAAGGATTCAGAGAGAAAAGAGAAGTAAAAATGTTGTGAACCAGCTCTCAGTAATTTAGAAGATTTATGTAATGATGCAATAAGAAAACTGGCTCTGCAAAGAAAAATGTAATTTTGACAAATATGAAGGGCAAGGTATTAAGAAAGGAGCAATAGAGAGTGCGGTCCCAACTGCCAAGGTGCTGGGATGCTGACAGGAATTCATCAGATGGGACCTGGAATGGTTCAGCAAATTCAGTCTGTGTGCATGGAGTACCAGGGCCCTTGGGGAGCGGATCAGTCCTACAGATAGATGTAAAAGTCGCAATGGAAGGATGAGCATTCAAGAGAAAAAGGTTCTAGATTTCACATTGACAAAGGCATGAAAGATGGCCAGAAGACAAAATTCCACGGTTAAGGAGGCCAAGTGCCGGGCCTGGACCCAGGGGATACTGTCATGGCGTTAGATCAGAAGCACCATGTGGTTTTTACTTGATGAGGAGAAGACTTTTTCATGCATATGGGCATAGAGCTGGTTGAAGCATCGTGTGGCTTTCAGCAGTCAATATTCCCTTGATAACCAAACCACTGTCATCACCTCTCATCCACGTCAGTTTGTCGAGCATGGAGGTATAAAGTGTGTGCTAAACAAAGGTATGCCAACTTATCTTGGCTGAAGCCAGGCGTGGTGGCGCACACTTGTAATCCCAGTACTTGGGAGGCTGAGACAGGAGGATCGCAGGTTCGTGGCCAGTCTCAGCAACTTGTGAGGCCCTCTGCAACATAGTGAGACCCTGTTTCAAAATAAAGAATAAAACAGGCTGGGGATATAGCTATAGCTTGGAGGTAGAATGCCCTTGAGTTCTATCCCCAGTACCATAAAAACAAAACAATTTATCATGGCTGTGCAATCATCACCACATGATGGTTATAGAACATTTTTGTTGCCCCCAAAAGAAACCTTGTACCCATCAGTGGTCACTTTCCATTTCCCCCAAGCTTCCAGCCTAGGTAACAACTAATCTACTTTCTGTTTCTATAGATTTTTCCTCTTCTGGACATTACCTATAAATGCAATCCTATAATACATGTTCATTGTGATTGGATTTCCTCACTTAGCATAATATTTTCATACGTGTTGTAGCATATAGTAGTCACTTTTCTTTTTTTTTTTTGTGGTACCGGTGATTGAACAAGGGGCGTTCTACCTCCGTGCTACACCCCCAGCCCTATTTTTTATACTTTATTTTGAAACCGGGTCTCACTAAGTTGCAGAGGCCTCACTAAGTAGCTGAGGCTGGCCGTGAACCCAGATCCTCCTGTTTCAGTCTCCCAAGTATTGGGATTACAAGCGTGTGTCACCACTCCCGGCTAGAATCCCAGTTTTGAAAGTTACAGAGTACATATGGTGTACTCAGTATAAATCCACGCTATGTAGCACATATCTAGTATGTG
>PVJS01012490.1:0-43776 GCA_004027185.1 Glis glis
GGAGAGAGGAGAGAGGAGAGAGGAGAGAGGAGAGAGAGAGGAGAGAGGAGGAGAGGGGAAATGGGGCATTTGGAAAAAGATGAAAAACTTGAACCACAAAAATAAATGAAATGTCATTAAGCTAGCAGAGGGGTCTCTCATTGGTCAAACATGTCAGCAACTGCCCTCAGTATTTCCTGAGTGGTCGGGCACCCTTACACTCCTATAACTAGTGGTCCTGGTAGCATGACCCTGGGAAGTCTTGTGATAGCCTTGGAGTCCTGCTGATCTCTTAGGCTGATGTTAAGAAAGAAAAGAAGATGTTATAACCAACTGAGAGAAGCTGAACTCCAGAGCAAAAGACCAGCTTGAACCTGAAGTCTTTCCCACAATAATCTCAAACTTTTCTACTCTGTGAAATAGCTGATTATACTGCCAGAAATTCTGCTAGCTGAGGATACTTATGCATTGCTATATGCCCTTATTTATTAGTTGTGGAACTGGGAATTGGACTTAGGAGGGTTATACCTCTAAGCTACACCATCAGGGTTTTTGTTTTTGTTTTTTTGTTTTTATTTTTAATTTTGAAACAGGTCTCACTAAGTTGCCAAGGCTGGCCTTGAACTTGTGATCCTCCTGCCTCAGTCTCCCAAGTACTGGGATTATAGTCATGTGCCAAAGTGCTCAGCTTATATACCCTTTTTTAAGAAGAAAAGAGCTCTGAGGATGTTATCAGAAGTGTCAGCTAGCCATGCACACACTAGAATGAATAAGTTTGTTCACTTTTCTTCCTAACACCTAGCTAAGAACATTTTTTCTAAGGGAAAGGGAGCTTCAATTAAGGAGAAAAATAGATGACTCTATATTTTTTTCACCTATTTTACTCTACTTTAGATTTCTGCTACTTCTGAAAAGGATTTGAGGCAACAATTCTTTGTGCAGGGATTGGAAACGTTGGATTGAAGTGATCCCTGAGAATGTACAAATTAAATTGTTTCCTACTAAACTACAAAATCCATACATGTTGGGTCACAACACAGTGATATTACTTCAGCTTTACAGATCAGAATGGCTTCCAGCTCTACCAATTTGGATTCTGATCTAATTGAAGATATAGTTTGAACAGCCCTAATCCAAATATCCAAAGTTCAGAATGCTCCAAAATCTGAAACTTATTAAGGGCTGATATGATGCCACAAGTAGAAAATTCCATACCAGGAAACTATGTTTCCATGCATAAAATTATTATAAATATTGCATAAAATTATATCCATGCAATGTCTATAAGGTACATATGAAGTATAAATGAATTTTGTGGTTGGGCCTGTGTCCCATCCCCAAGATCTCTCCAGACAGAGAGAGAGAGAGAGATAGATCTCTCTCTCTCTCTCTCTCTCTCTCTACACACACACACACACACACACACACACACACATATGCAAATATTCCAAAACATTAAAAAAATTCCAATTCCAAAGCAGTTCTGCTCCCAAGCTTTTCAAATAAGGGACACTGCTGGGCATGGTGGCACATACCTGTAATCCGTGTACTTTGGAAACTGAGACAGGAGGATCGCAGGTTCAAGGCCAGCCTCAGAAACTTAGACTCTCAACCAACTTAATGAGGCCCTGTTTCAAAATAAAAGGGCTGGAGGTATAGCTTGAAGGTAGAATGTCCTGGGTTAGTTAGTAGTACTGGGTTAGTAGAATACCCAGTACTACTACTACTACTACTAATAATAATAATAATATTGAAATAAGGGACACTCAACCTGTATCACCAAGTTAGAGCAAGAATATATCTGGCAAAGAACCAGACAGCCCAGACAAGGGAGAGTGAAGAAGCAAGTTCTGAGCTTTGGACATGCACAGGGTGGCCAGAGGAGAGAATAACAGGCTCTGAGTCATTCTGTCCAGTCCTGAGACAGTTGATGCCCACATCTATGGGAAGCTCGGCACATAGCTTTCTGGTTGCTCTCCAGCCTCCCTTGCAATTTGGTTCCAGAGGGGAAATGCACTGGTAGCAACATGCTTATCTAGGGGGCTTGACAGCCTGTAATGTTGGTAACTGCCATTCTGGTTGGTACGTTAAGCTGGTACAAGTTTGCTTAACATGGGTCAGCCCCTGAGCTCCAGTCATTTCTGGCTTTAAGGCCACAAGAGACTGCATGCACAAGACCTGATTACTATGAACTGTGCCAGGACTAGGAATGTATTAAAAGGGGGCCCCCCTTCTTCCTACCATTTCTCCCATCCTCCTCTCCCTTACCCTACCACAATCCCCTCTTTTACACCCACATATATTCTGTTCCTAATCCCTCATTCACATTATGATTAATGGATCAAATGGCTTAAATGGCTTCTGGGGGATATCCTGAGACCTTCCCTATGCCATTGTTACTATGAGAAAAAAATATTGTTAATTCTAATGGCTGATTCTCAAGTGAATGTTGGAGCATGACCCAGTTACATTGGGGACAGTTTGTTCCTGTAAATCGGTCTCTCCAGCCAGTGTCTGGGAGCTGGCTGGGAAATGCACTTAGTAAATCACTCCCAGTGGTTTGGGGAAGGACAGCGAAGGTTCTAGAATAGATGAGTCAGGCTAGGAGGTGGGCAGCATCGAGGGAAAGGAACAAAGAGCCAAGCAATATTCTGAACACAGAATTTGTTCCCAGCCAGAAATAACTGTCTGGTCAGCCCTAGCTAAAGACTGTCTGAAATGATGAAGCAAATATTAGCAGAGAGATCTTTAAAAGCCTTCCTCAGTGAAGACAACATCCTGCTTGGTGATAAGCGGGTGGGTTTAAAAATAACGCATTCTGCCAGGCAATCTTGATAAGGCCGTATTCTCCCCTCCAGAGCTGGCAAGTTGGATATTGAAGTTTCCTATCTCAACCAGAATCCAGTATCTGACGCAGAGACCCGCCTACCTGGATTTGCCAAACAGCCTGAGACGAACTTGATGACTGTCACACAGACTAAAAAACCTGAAGGACAATATAAAAAGGGATAATGATCAGCTTTCTTCCCAGCCCCTAAATGGAAATGGGCTGGGGTAGGAAGAGCTCAATACTCAGCAGGCTATGTGTGTGTTAGTCTTCTTTTCCTCGCTATGACCAAAATACCTGACAATAACAACTTAATTTCAACTTAGAGGAGGAAAGGTTCATTTTGGCCTATGGTTTCAGAGGTCCAGTCCCTGGTCAGCTGGCTCCATTGCTTTGGGCTCGAGACGAGGCAGAGCATCATGGCAGAAGGACACGGTGGAGGAAAACTGCTCAGCTCATGGCAGCCAGAAGGCAGAGAGAAAGAGAGGAAGGGGCACACCCCCAGGACCCACTCCCTCCAACGAGGCCCCATCTGTCACTTCCCAGCAGTATGGTCAAATTGTTAATCCATCAAATGGATTAACCCACTGATGAGGCCAGAGCCCTCATGATTCCATCACGTCCTAAAAGCCCTGCCTCTGGACTTTGCTGCATTGGGAACCAAGCCTTCAACACAGAACGACCCCTCACCCAGCTGGTGGGTGGCCTTATAGTGTGTGGGCCTTTGCTCTGTGGGCATGGGAGGGGTCTAGATGAATCAGAAACTATCAAGAGACAGAATAATGCTGCTGCCGCCATCCTCTACCCTGAAATTAAGGAGCTCCTTTCCAAGGGAATCATAGTAGCTCTGTCAGAGTACCATGAGTGTACATATTGGGAGCTTCATTCATTCATTCAACAAACATTTATTGGCCATCTACTATGTTCCTGGCTGCAATTTCTAATCCAGGAGAGGTCACAGAGGGTATACAGTTTCAATCTTGTAGGAAGAGGCAGTATGTCTGAAGGGCTTTGATAGCACAGAGGATGGCCATAGATGGGGAGTGGAAACAGACATGATCCCAGCCGGAGTAAGCCCCACTTATCAATCATTTACAGAGTAGAGAAGACCAGTACTATACCCCCAAAATAAATGATGCAGCAAAGCCGGATCTGATTTTGTCTGAAAAAAAAAAACAAACAAACACTCAACACTGGGCCCAAGCAAGCCACTCCAAATAAACACTCATGATGACCATCCTGCGGTCTGCAAACTGTGGGAAAAGAGGAGAATCAATGTTAGGGGCTGTCACAAGGGCAACCAGATGATGGCCCAGGGTGACAGGGCCAGAGCTCTCCCAGGGAGAACAAGGATGAGCCTGACGGGAGGCGGAAAGCACTGCTGTTCTGACAGTGCCTGTCAACGTTGATTTACTCCGTGTTCCCTCCACTTGTGAGAGCTGTTGCCGCTTTCCAAATGATCTCACAAGTAAAGAGAGGCTGGCAGGGCAGTCTCTGGATGGGAGTGACCGTTTTCAGCGAGACTGGGGCAAGCACTCCAGGTCTGGGGTCAAAATGGAGTTTGCAGCAGAACTCTGGTCCTCCCTGGACTTCAGCATCCTCATCTGTAAAGTGGGGAGAATAACAGGACCCACGTCTCAGAACTGCTTCAGAGCACAGATGAAATAAAATATCCACTATAGCAAAGCTTACACATCAGGAGCGATATTATCATTGCTAACAGTAATGTAGACCTATTGCTATTTGGTGTCTGGGGAGACAGCATGGCCTTGGATGTCAATGGGATGAAAAACCACAGTTTTTTTTTTCTTCTTTTCATTTTAATTTTTTCTTTTCTTGGTTCTGGGAATTGAATCCACGGACATTCCACCTCCAACTACACCCCCAGCCCTTTTTTATTTTGAAACAGGGTCTTGCTAAGTTGCTGAGGCTGGCCTTGATCCTCTGATTCTCCTGCCTCAGCATCCCAAAGTCAAAGCTTTTATTTTTTTTTAATTTTAGGATGCTTTATTGTGCAAATAAAAATATGGAATGCTTCATGAATTTGTGTGGCATTCTCGTGCAGGGGCCTTGCTAATCTTTTCTGTATCATTTCGATTTCAGTATATGTGCTGCCGAAGTGAGCACAAGTCAAAGCTTTTAGATGAGAGGTAGAAGCAAACCAGAGAAGGGGATTGTGCATCCCCTCCCCCGTGGCTCCTCATCTGCCCAAGCCTTTTCTCCCGGGCCTCACTAATTAAGAAGGAATGGTGATTGTTTAGCTCAGGGTCTCGCCTACTCCTTCCCAAGGCTGCAGTAGATAGGAACTTAGGGAAGGGAGGAGGGAGTTGAAAAATGCTAAGAGGCCTCTTTTTGAATTAAAAAAAAGGGGTACTTCTAGTCCACAGGAAAAGAAAATGGCTGGTATCTGGCCAGAAAATGCCTCCAACACACCATCAGAGTGAGGACAAAGATACAGAAGGACTCCCTGAGGTCTCTGAGGAGAGGGAACAAGCTCAAGAATGCACAGGCCCTCGGCTGAGCTCAGGGGTGGCCAGTTTGTTGGCCAACAGGCGCTGAGGACCTGAGACCTGGTAAGGCCTCTTTCAGTGTTCCCGAAAAGAGCGACAGCAGCCGGCCAGGAATTGTCCAGAATGTAGAGTTAGGAATGGTCAGAAAGCCTGTGAAAAGAAATGCAAAGGACCTGGAAAGTGTTCAGAGATGCAAGCCAAAAACAAGGAGAGGACAAGAAGAATGGGAGGTAAGTGGCCCTCAGTCACCTCCCTGCAGGGTGCAGGGGAGCACGGGGATGAGGGGGAGGGAGAACATCCACTGTGATTCAGGAAATGGGAAAAACAGTCCCCTCTGATTCGTGTGAAGATGTTCTTCTGAATTAATTCATTTGAATAGGATTTCTCTGAGAGTCTGGAAAGCAAACAAAGTGCTATCGTCTGAATGTTTGTGTCTCTCCAAAATTCCAGCGTTGAAATCTTAATTGCCACCTTGAGAGTCTCAGGAGGTGGGGTGGTTAGTTGTGAGGGCAGAGCCTTCAGGAATAGGATTAGTGCTCACAAAGCAGCCCTCACCAGATGCTGGCTTTGCTGGCCCCTTGATCTTGGATCCCAGTCTCCAAAACTGTGAGAAGTAAATTTCTATCATTTATAAACCACCCATCTGAATTAAGACACAAGTATTAGGGTGGAGATATAAGAACTAGCTCAGACAGGTATCTCAGGCTATTGTCACAGCTAATAGCGTCTGGTCTCTGCACCTTCCAGGGAATAGACAGTGTTCCCTCCTGACCAATGCAAGACCTGCCCCTGCGGAGCTGCTCTCGGGACTGCTTGAAACCCCCAACTGGAAGGAAGATGGTGTTTGGATTTACAGGCCTTCCCTGGCATACCTGAGGGGTAAGAATAAATACTTTTTGGGCTCTCCTCTTATATCTTCTAACAACTTGAAGACCCCATTAGAATCACAGTGCCCAAAAGGTCAGGAAGAAGTTAGATGCCGGATAGGATTACAGAAAGAAAAAAAGTGCTATGGATGGTCCCTGATTAAAGTTTTTTTTTTTTTTTTTTTTTGCGGTACCGGGGATTGAACCCAGGGACGTTCTACCTCCACGCTACACCCCCGGCCCTATTTTTTATACTTTATTTTGAAACCGGGTCTCACGAAGTTGCGGAGGGCCTCACTAAGGAGAGAGAGAGAGAGAGAGAGAGAGAGAGAGAGCGAGCTAAGGCTGGCGGCGTACCCAGATCCTCTGGTCTCCACCTCCCAAAGTACTGGGATTACAAGCGTGTGCCACCACGCCCGGCTCTGATTAAAGTTTTTAATCATGTCCCTCCAATTCCAAGTTCCAGCCGGGCGTGGTGGCACAAGCTTATAATCCCAGTACTTGAGAGGCTGAGACCAGAGGATCCCGGTTCATGGCCAGCCTCAGCTACTTAGTGAGGCCTTCCACAACTTAGTGAGACCCTGTTTCCAAATAAAGAATAAAAAATAGGGCTGGGGGTGTAGCTCAGAGGTAGAACACCCCGGGTTCAATCCCTGGTACCGCAAAAAAAAAAAAATTTCCAAGTTCCTTTATCCAAAAGCTATCCACCAAGTCAAGCATCTTGACATATTCTTAGAGTAGAAATCTTCTTATAGAATACAGTGGACAAAGCCGGGCGTGGTGGCACATGCTTGTAATCTCAGTACTTTGGGAGGCGGAGACCGGAGGATCCGGGTTTGCGGCCAGCCTCAGCTCTCTCGCTCTCTCTCTCTCCCTGTCTCTCTCTCCTTAGTGAGGTCCTCTGCAACTTCATGAGACCCGGTTTCAAAATAAAGTATAAAAAATAGGGCCGGGGGCGTGACGCGGAGGTAGAACGCCCCTGCATTCAATCCCCGGTACCGCAAAAAAAAAAAAAAAAAAAGAATACAGTGGACAAAGAATAACCATATAATCTTCCTGCCCTCTGCCCCCACCCCCCACTGCCCTGCATCACCCCAGCCCTGTGTTTGGGGTATTACTTCCAGCCAGAGTTCTACGATGTTGGGAATATTTCCACATAGAAAATAGTAGATGTCCTGGATTCTTTTAGAACCTATCCTGGACACCTGACCTTTGTTGGGACCCCCATAGTTATTCATCCTGGGGGAGGCTGGAAGAGCTGGGATGGGTCTCAAACAGTGAATCTGAGATGCTTAAGAGATACCCACTACAATGAATATGGCACTAGATATTTCCTCCTCTGATTCTCTGCTTATAGTTAAGATGAGAAAAAGTCCTAGACCAGCCAGTAAGCTTTCATCTCTTATCAAAGTTCTCTTCATGGTTATTCATAAATGCTCTTCCCCTTCTCATATTTGTGCAGCTTGGTACCACGGGAACATCTTGGTCCCCTTCCCAATCACATGCATCTGGCCCAGGAGATGTGTAGCCATGATACAATGGTTGCTTAGCTTCAATGAACACAATCTAGTACATGGGCATATTTGGACCATATGGAGCTTCCAGGCACCAGTAGAGGAAGCAGTAGGGTGCACCTGGAAGATAAGTCCTTCCAAATATTGCCTTTACCATTCACATCAAGAGTTTCAGAAATGGTAGAGAGTTGATTGTACATTCAGGACTAATATATTCCTTGGAAGCATCTCTTCCTTCCCACACATCTCAAAGTAGAAGGTCTATTCTGCAACGTGAAGAAGGTATTTCTAAAAGCAGAATCTTGGTAATAGGAAATTTAAGAAATTCTGATTATTTTAAATGAGTATGATGCTTCAAGATCACCTTGGGGAGATGCATTATCAGAAAATATTCTGGGCCAAGAACACTCGTCAGAATCCCCCCAACAGAAGATGAAGCATGTCAGATGCCCACAGGCTGAGAGCAATAAGGTGTAAATAATTTAGAACTTGATATTATCCTGCCTACTCATAGCGTATGTCTTTAATAGTTAATTCAGCTCACTCTTAAAAAAAATTTCCCCTATATAACTTAAGTCAATCTCTCTGCTTTTCCTCTTAACAATAGGAAATCATTTCCAGTTTGGAATTTGTCCTTCCCAAGTGAGGTACGCTATTTGCACACGAGACTTTTTCCTGATGTTGATTTTCACAGATGTACTCTGCCGATACTCAGTGAACATCATGATTCTGATGAGAATTCTCTTGCAGGTACCCACCATTTTCTGGAACTGTTTTAGTGTTTATATATCTACTGACATAGCTACATAATTCCTACGGTAGCCCTGTTACTTCTCTATTTTACAGATGAAGAAAATGACTCAGTAACTTGAATAAAATGGCCCTGTCACACTTGTCTACCTCCGTACTGACAGATCATTGCCTGGTATATTCATCATGGGAACAAGGCTATATATAAAACTCCTATCATGGTGTTAAAGGGGTTAATTTTGCATAGAAAATGTGTCTTATTTTAAAAGGGACTTGTCTCTTTAAGTATCTGATTACCCAGTCCTGCTAAATCATTCACACACAGAAAGCCTTGGGGGATGGGGAAAGGGAAGTGACAGGGTATTTGAAAATAGCTAAGGAATAGTGACATCAATTGCTTCTGATATAGAAGGCAGAGGGACACCAGCTCCAGAAGATTGAGAGGTGGGGGAAATGGAACTGGAGCATGCTTATGTGTGGTAGAAGGCACTTTGCTCCAGAAATGGAAATTATTCCAGGAAGCTTAGAGAGAAGAGGCTGCTATAGATGGAAAGGACAGGGTTGGGCAGAAACCCCTTGACAACCCCAAGAAAAAATCAGACCAGGGAAATACACAACACTGTGACTTCAAGTAACTTATCAAAAGCAGATTGAAATCTGCATAGTATCTAGGCCCTGAGGCTTTGCCTCTTAAAAAAAAAATGGCCGAGAAGGTCAAAGCAGAGGTATCACAAATTAAGGAATTCACAGTATGCCTTTTTTATTGTATATTACCTTTATCTTCTGTTTCAGTTACAGATGGTGTGTGTGTGTGTGTGTGTGTGTGTGTGTGTGTGTGTGTATGTGTGTGTGTGTGTGTGTGTATGTGTTTACTGGGGATTGAACCCAGGGGGGTTCTATCACTGAGCTACATCCTCAGCCCTTTTTATTTTTTTATTTTGAAACCAAGTTTCACTAAGTTATAGCACACTAACCTGCAATCCTCCTGTCTCAGCCTCCCAAGTAGCTGGGATCACAGGTGTGTGACACCATGACAGGTCACTTGTTTTTTTAATTGAGGTATAAAATATAAAAAAGCAAATGTGTAAAGTACATGAATCTTAGGTGTATGGCTTAATGAATGTTTACATATATGTCTCAATGTAACCAGCATCCAGTTGAAGGCACAAAACATTTCTATTATCCCAGAAAGCTCCCAGGCAATCCCACCAACCTCTTCCAGAAGTAAAGACCATTCTACTTCTAATATCAGGCGTCAGTTTTGCCTGTCCTTGATATATGATATAAATGAAACCAGATGGTATGTACTCTTTTGGTTCTGACTCTTTTCCACTCACAAAATGTCTGAAAGATTTACCCACACTATTGGGCATATCAGTAATTTGCTATTTTATATTGTAGCTTCATGCTCCATTGTATGACTATATGCCTAATTTATTTACCTGTTCTTCTGTTGCTGGACATCAGTGTTGTTTCCAGTTTGGGGTTATTATGAATAAAACTACGCAAAATTTTATATGTTTTTTTGTGGACACATGCACGCATTTCTCTCCCATATATACCTATGAGTGGAATATCTGGGTTCTAGGATATGGTATATATTTAGATTAAATTGCTACTTTGGGTGGACACTAATATGTCCTTCAGATTCTCCTTCAGGACCTTCCCCCCAGCTGTAGGACTGGTGCCAGCTGTGAGCCCTCTTTGGGAATTGCTTCAGTTGAAGAAATTGCTTCTCTCTCACCCCAATGGCCACATGGGAGATCCTTTATGACCAGATGACAGAGGAGGGACAAGCCTAAGGTCAGTTCCTACATGAGATGGTTTGGATGTGAGTATAAGCCAAAAATGGGTGATGGTGCACACTTGCAGGAGGGCCTAAAAACAGTAGTGAGGGGAAATCCTCTCAATGAGCAGAACTTCAGGCAGTGAATCTGGTCTTTGTGTAATGAGAGGAACAGTCAGAGGTTAGAATACACACAGACCATGGGCAGTGGTAAATGGTTCAGTCAGCTGGTCAAAGGATTAGAAGGAGAGGGAGAAGGATAGGAAGATCAGGAACAATGAAGTCTTGGGTAGAGGAATGAAAATATGGGAATGACCATGACATGGGAAGGTTTTAGTATTGCATGTTAATACCCACCAAAGAGTACCCACCATTGTAAGAACCATTAAAAAGCTAGATAGGCAAAAATGTTGACATCAGTTAGCCCCTCCCACTGGCCAGGCCAGTACCTGCAAAATGGGCAGGCCCATGAATGGAGTAATCACAGTTGTGGAGGTGGAGACTGTGAAAGGTACCAACTATATGCTTTCCAAATTGCAATGGCTGATCCTGCTAGTGCTGCTAGATAAGTCCCTAATATGGCGCCACCCCTTAAGTAGGTTAGGGGAATATCTGGGAATATCTGGGGAATATCTGGGGGAATATCTGGACCCCTGCCATCCAACAAATGGAATGAAGGAATGTGTTTCATTTGACCATAACATTGTGTGTGTGTGTGTGTGTGTGTGTGTGTGTGTGTATGTTTATTTGGATATGCCTCTCCTGCCCAAAAAATCAAAGCTGAATCCATTACCCAGGAGTTTACAAAATAAGCCATCACTTTAAAGCAAAGGATCTGTGTGAGTGGGTGCATGACTATGGGGTTACATGACTATGGTGCATGACTAGTTACATCAAATATCATATAACCCACCCTGGTAGAGATGGAATGACCCATTGAAGGCACAGTCCATTTGGAAGTGGCACCTTACAGGGATGGGTGGATAATCTAAATTAATGATGTTATTTGGTGCTGTGTCCTCAATAGATTGAATATACTGGTCCAGGAGCCAAACTTTGAAAGGAGGAAAGGCCTCACCTAAGATGACTCCCAATGCTATACTGACAAATTTCATGCTTCCCATCCTTTCAACTTCAGTTCCGGTGGATTTAGAGGTCCTGGTGCCCAGAAGGGGACCTTTCCACTGGGGAATACAGCAAGAGGACCATTGAATTATAGCGGCTGCTGGGGAAGTTCAGGCTCCTTCTATCAAGAGACTAGCTGGCAGGAAAGAAACCACTATATTGGCAAGAGCCATTTACCAGGTCATCAGGAGGAGGGCAGGAAGGGAAATGATTGACATCTAGGTACCTCTTCAAACTCCTGTGCCCAATTTTGGTGGCAGAAGGACAAGTTCAGCAGCCTTGTCCTGATAAGAGCATGGTAATTTCCATTTTCCCCATGACTAATGATGGTGGGTACCTTTTCTAATGGCTATCTTCTTTTGCCCACTTTTATTGGTTTGTATTTTTCTAGTTGATTTGTAGGAATTCTTCATACATGTCATATTCACATATTCGGATATGAGTCCTTTGAGATAAATGTATTGCAGAAAATTTTCCCACCTGTGGTTTGTCTTTTTACTCTCCTAATCACAGTATGCTATGTTCTTTTTTTAACTTTTTGTTTTGAAATAATTACAGATTCACAGGACTTTGCAAAGACAGTACAGAGAGATCAGCCATTTTCCCCTAATGGCTACATCTGACATAACTATAGTACAATATCAAGTTCAGGAAACTGACATTGGAACAGTGTCAGTGTATAGTTCTATGCCATTTTACCACATGTGTAGATTTGTGTAACTCTCACTGTAATCAAGACAGAGAACTCTTCCATCACTACAAGGATCTCCTTTGTGCGACCCCCTATAGTCGCACTCCCCCCTCCTCCAACCTCCCACCATCTGTAACACTGGGCAATCTGTTCTCCATCTCTATAATTCAGTCAATCAAGCATGCTACATAAATGGAATCATATAGTATATAATTTTTTTGAGACTGGCTTTTTCCCACCCAGCATAATGCCTTGAGGTCTATCCAAGCCTTTCTATATGTAAAAAATTATGTTGCTTATGCTACTTTACCCTATTTGATTACCTAGTTATGTTTGATGAGAAAATTAAGCTGGGCATGGTGGCGCATGCTTGTAATCCCAGTAGTTAGGAAGCTGAGACTGGAGGATCTGGGTCCGTGGCCAGCCTTAGCTATTTAGTGAGGCCTTCTGCAACTTAATGAGACCCTGTTTCAAAGTAAAGAATAAAAAATAGGGCTGGGGCTGTAGCTCGGAAGTAGAATGGCCCTGGGTCAATCCCCAGTACACCAAAAAAAAAAAAAAGGAAATAAAATTAACCAGTTCAAGTTTTGTCATTATAAGTAGATTATTGCCTTTCATATACACTCACTGGAGTGATAACCCCTTGGGTGTTAAATATTCAAGCCTAGGTGCTCTATACACTGTCCATGGAGGGGTCCATATAGTGCCCACATCTGGTGGACCAGAGTGAGGGGCACCAGAGTCATGACTGTGGCCTCCATTATTGCCTCTAGTC
Organism: Glis glis; assembly: GCA_004027185.1. NCBI lineage: Eukaryota > Metazoa > Chordata > Mammalia > Rodentia > Gliridae > Glis > Glis glis. The sequence continues at coordinate 12,824 of PVJS01012490.1, forward strand.
CACAGGGTCGCCTGACTTCATGTTACATGTCTGGAATGAGAATGTACCAGAGAACGAACATTCTCATTTCATTGTTCAAGGATGATGAGAAAAACAAATGACTCATTTTGCTTTCAAGAATGATGGAATACAGGTTTCCAAATGGGGCATATTAAGAACCTCATTTGTTCTTATCACTTTCTGAAGAACTCTGAATATCCTCTCTGAATGCAAAAGTGTTGATGAAGCTTACTTTACTGTAGAGGACAATATTTCTCTGCATCCTGGTGCCCCTTTCCACCCGCTAGGCTCTGCAGCTTCCTCTTGCAGGGTGTCATGTCCTCACGCCTTCTCTAAGGTGTCTGCTAGGAGTGCTAAATCCCCAGCTTGGCTTTGTGGCCATGCCTGCTGATCAACAGCCTGCAAAACATCTCTGCTTTTCACTCTGAAAGTAACACGCTTGGTGGTGTTTTATTTCAACTGATTCTTTTTGTATTTCAACTGTGTATATCTCGCAGGTCGGTCATCAAAATGATGCAAGAGGTAGCTGCTGCCTCTCCTTTCTCAGAGCGATGGAGGTGAGGGGCAGGAGAAACTAGGGGTTTTTCTAGGGTGGATGGTAAGTGCATAAGGAACAGAATACTTCTAGGTTAGCCAGGTAAGTATGGAGCTCGACTGGAAGACTGCACATTGAGCAATAATGGAGAGAGCATCTCAGGAACTTCCCAGAACAAGAACCACCTTGGGCCAAGCTTCATGGGCAATGGAATTGGAGGGAAGTTCTAGAACCCACTGAGGACCTCTACAGGAGTGGTTCATGAATCTTCACTTTACAGCTGTCTAGTCAAGTCTTAAGGAGACTGTCCTTCTTCTGTGCCTCTTATCCGTCTCTATTCTGTGTTTCTCTGTATTTCTACTTATAGAATCATGTAAGTGTCTATACTTCCTACTTCAAATTTTGGAGGGATTTGATTGGCTGAGCTAAACTTTTTTTTCAAGCCAGCCTATATATCACCTACTCTCAGGTCAGGTGTCTGTGTATGGTCCAGTCCAGTCATATTTATATATATGACTTAGAATGTGCCTACTAAAATCTACCCTTCCCCAGTGTTGTGGTGCATTTTCTCCTAGATGGGGCTATAAGTGTGGCAGTCTCCACAGTTGATTTGTCGTGTGTGTGTGTGTGTGTGTGTGTGTGTGTGTGTGTGTGTGATAAGTACTTGCTTTTCTCTCTAAATCTTAGTTTCAAAGTACAGCTCTCAGGGGAAATATGTGACTATTAACTGGGGCTACACTAGCTGATCTATTCCTAACTCACAGATAGATACCACCATCAACTTTTTACTGTAAGATGGCAACTAAATTTCAAATCCACATTTCCCATGTGGATTAATCAGTGATTTCTGTAATAAGCCTGGATAACAAACAACTCCAAGAAGCCTCAGTGGCTTACACATAAATATTTACTTCTCGCGTGTGGGTCAGAGTCGTGGCTCGGTTGGGCTCAGGTGAACCCACTGGAATCAGAGAGGCGTGGCTCTGGGCTGCAGGGCAGAGTCAGGGCTGTTCCCCAGGAGTCTCGCTCTCTGAGCCAGACTGCAAGAGCGACGGCTAATGAAGGGGAGAGCGCATGTTATGCTCATGGTGGACAGAAGAATGGCAAGAGACAAAACCAAACTGTACAGACATAATGTGTCTGCCAGTACTTCAGTGGCCAAAGCAGGTCTCATCACACATCCCGACACTGATAGGGAAGTACACTCTTGCCATGGGTCAGGGGAAGGTGGACATGAGGAGGAACATTTGCTGGGAAATAGTACGATCTAGACCATGTGTCCCCTACCGCCCAAAGCACAGTAGAACTGATAAACAAGACAGTCGATGACACGTTGGCTGGCAACGGTAACCTCTTCAAATGAAGAAACCACATCTCCTTTAATGTCTAATTCAAAGTATCTAACACTATATGTCATTCTTAAAAGATGCTCAGTATAAAATTCCCTTTACTTGACCAAGATTATCAGAGTTCTGGACTATGATCAGCACGTCAACATGAGACTAAGGATCAAACACTCCAATATCTTCTCTGTTTGAAAGGCTGTATTATAGAAGATGAAGTTTTAAAATGTAGTAGTTAAGAACATGGGTTCTAAAGTCAAATGCTTGGGCTCTAATCCTAATCCCATCACTTTCTAGTTGTGTGACTTTGGGCAAGTTGCTTAACCTCTCTGTGTCAGATTCCTCATAACACAGAATGAGGGTAACGGCAGCAGCCTCCTGAGGGGGAGGCTCTGAGCATTACATGGTATACTCATGAAAAGCCCTGCAAGCAGGGTCTGACCCATGAGAGGCATTCAATTGTAAGCAAGCTTAAAAAAAAAAAAAGAAAAGATGATAAAGTGGGGAGAGCTGAGATTTGGAGTCGAAACGTGTGTGTTGCCACAGCTCCTGTGTTCATGCAACTATAAACTTGACCGAGTCCTGGTTTCCTCCCCTGTGAAATGATGGCTCCCCCTCCTCCAGCCCCCACCAATATGAGGATCAGGTGAGATGTGGGAAAACACTTTAGCAAAGTGAAAACACCAGCCGGGCGTGGTGGCGCACGCTTGTAATCCCAGTACTTTGGGAGGCGGAGACCAGAGGATCCGGGTTCGCGGCCAGCCTCAGCTCGCTCGCTCTCTCTCTCTCCCTCTCTCTCTCTACTTAGTGAGGCCCTCCGCAACTTCGTGAGACCCGGTTTCAAAATAAAGTATAAAAAAATAGGGCCGGGGGTGTAGCGCAGAGGTAGAACGCCCCTGCGTTCAATCCCCGGTAAAAAAAAAAAAAAAAAAAAAAGGAAAGAAAGAAAACACCAGGAAAACATGAGCTGCTTTAACCAAATTATTCCGTTTCCTTCCTTGCTTCTCGGATGACATTGGATGGTAAAAGAATTCTCTGCTGGACATTGCTAATTCCATCCTTAGACCCACATCAGTGGTGTATACCATTTTTTAAGCTCTTGGTTTATTTATTTTTTGTTAATTGTCATTCTTCTTAATCTAGAAGAAACCCAGAAAACTGATCCTTAAAGAGGATGCCCATAGACAGAGCTGCATTCCTCTCTCCTGAGTGAACGCTTGGGTGTTCCACAACTTCACAGCATTGACAGTGAATACCTTGGGATGCTCGCCAGGTATTTACTTGGCGCTGCTATTTTGCCTGTACCGGTTGTGTCAACCTTCTCTCCTCCCATGTACCTACAGCACGTCCAGTATTCCCCTGAGCTGCTCTTGTCAAGGCCACCGATGACGTCACTGTCGCCACATCCAATGGGCATCTCTCAGCAAGTCCTACACAACAGTCAGCAGTTTTGATTTGATTGTGGATTATGGCTTCTTCCTTGAAACATTTTCCTAAATAGACCTCTGGGACACCAAACTTTCTTTGTTCTCCTCCTCCTCCCCTGGCTACTTTTTCTCGAGCTCCTTTGCTATCCCCAGCCTCTGAATGATGGAGGCTGTATCCTCAGACCTCTTCCCACCTCTATCAGCACTCACTCCTGGGAGATCTCAGGCAGTTTAGCAGCCTTCAACACCATCTCTCTGCTGACAACTCCAAAATTTAATTCTTTAGCCCACACATCACCCCTGAACTTCAAAGTCATAAACCAACTTCCCCCTTGTCACCTCCACTTGGATGTCTAAGTGACATCTCAAATGTGACAGGTCCAAAGCCCAGCTCGCTGTCCTGACTTGAATCTGATTTCCTCTGGTCTTCCACTGCTCTGTAGACAGAAGCTCCAGCTCCTGCTGCTCAGAACAGAAGCTCAGGGATGATCCTTGCTCCTCGCTTTCTTATTCCTCACAAGCAACTCATCACAGTTCATCAGTAATCCTTTAAGCATTACCTTCAAATTGCATCCAGAATATATCTTTCTTTTTTAACTACCTCTACACTTCCACCCTTCTCTGAGCCATTGCCATCATCTTCTGCCTGGATTCCTGTGTTTACCCTTGTACTAACCTCTTCCTTCTTCCAAGCCAGATTCTTTTTAGAAAACTATGTCTTCTGATGAATATCCTTCAATTGATTCTGCCTCACTCAGAATAAAACCCCAGCTCTTTCCTCTGACCTACACACACCTGTTTATCTCTGACCTCCTCTCCTCGCCTTCTCCCTCTTGCTCCAGGCTTGCTCACCTCTCTGCTCTTGCACTTCCCATAAGCATTGTTCCCCTTTCAGAATGTTATAGGTGTAAACTCATCAGACAAAGGGAGATGTTAACAATGTGTAAGATTTGGAAAGTTACCATTTATTCTTTTGTGCTTCTAAAAATGTTTCTGATTATTTTCAATGAATACCATGTTTATTCTGTAATCAGAAAACACATGGGGTTTATATTTATATTTAAAATGTTTCAATGGTGTTGCAAACACCTTGTAAATGAGTTTCCTTTTCTTCTGCCAAGAATCTGCACTCACAGGGACAGGGCTCCACAGAAGGGGCCAGCACCGAGCCCCGGGGCCCCTCTGGGTCTCATCCTCCCCATCTTTTGCTCCTTCCTCATTTCCCTCCACTAACAAGCATCACACCAGGACAGTGATAACTGATCTCTGGGTGAAGATTCTGACTCACCAAATTAAATCGCAATGAAATGCCTTTTAATATGTAGCCTAGGATGATAAGTAAATAGTTATTTTCCCCTTGTGAGTGGCACTACCTGTCATTCTAAAAATTAATCTTATTTAAGAGATGCTTTAAATATGGAGCATTAGCATGGTGCTTCAGACCAAGCAGTTAATGAGTAATTTAATCTACGTGAATTATGAATCTCAGTTCTTTCAGCGCTATTTTCCTTTAGAGCTATTAGTTAATATCTCTCTCCTCTCTCCTCTCTTCTCTCTGTCTCTCTCTCTCCTCCCCCGCCCCGTCTCTCTCTTTCTTCCTCTTCCCCCCCCCCCACTCCCTCTCTCTCTCCCACGGAGATTTACATTCTGACTTTAGGAAATTCTCTCTGTGGGCTGTGGGTGTAGCTCAGCAGCAGAGCACTTGCATAGCATTATGTACGAGATCCTGGATTTGATCCCAAGCACTAAAAGGGGGGGGGAATTCTTTCTGTAAAATGGAGAAAATGCAATTAGTCTATTTGAATTTAATGTACCTCACCACACCAAAATCATCTGGTATAATAGAGCTACAGAACTCTGGAGAGCATGGCTAAGGGGTCTCTGTCAGATGTGGGAGGAGGGTGTGAAGAGTGTGAAAAAAATGATCCTGACTTAGTTTGGAAGAAAAGTGACATGGTAGCCAGGCCCAGTGGTGCACACCTATAATCTCAGTACTTGGGAGCCTGAGACAGGAGTATCACAGGTTCAAGATCAGCCTCAGCAATTGAGCAAGACTTTCAGCGACCTAGCAAGACCCTGTTTCAAAATTTAAAAATTAAAAACATAAAAAGGGCTAGGGATATAGCTGAAAGGTAGAATGCCCCTGAGTTCAATCCCAGTACCAGAAAGAAAGAGAGAGAAAGAGGGAAGGAATGAAGGAAGGAACGAAGGAAGGAACGAAGGAAGGAAGGAAGGAAGGAAGGAAGGGAGGGAGGGAGGGAGGAAAGAAGGAAGGAAACGAAAGAAAGGAAAAGAAAAATCGCTGTGGTATTCTAGGCACCATAACATTGCTAACAACACTAGTTCTCACTTCGTTGTTGAACTTCATATGTTTCCTAGAAGATAACTGGACAAAGAACTGTGGCCTGAGATGATGGATGGAGGGGAGACCCACTCACCACAGGTTTCATTATGTATTTCAAGCCTTTCATGTGTGTCTTTGAGGCGCTCCAGAAATATTAAATTGAAAGCTGCTTTTAAATGTCAGCCGTCTTTCTACTACACTGCAGTGCGGTCTGTTCCTTGCAGAGATCTGTGGAGCAGAGCAGAGTTTACAGCCTCTACTCAGCTCGGGCCCAGCCCAGGCCCTGCCCTGCACGTGGCTGCACCTGTGACTGCCTCTGCCTGGTCCCACCCAAGCCCCGGAGCCTATGACGTAATGAAGGTGATGCTTTGGCTGGTGTTAGCATCACAGTTGACTTGTGCTTGGAAATGGGGTAAGTGCATATGGGACCAGTGGTTTAGAGAATTCCATCAGACTTCAGCAAAATTTATTGATTCTGCTTGAGACAAACACCACATTTGGATGGTTTGTCTCCCTTTCTGCAGTGAGTTTGACTTTTCAGGCACTTTGAGTGGCTCAGAACCTTCTCTTTTCAGAAATGGTCTGTGTTTCCACCTGCCCTGTTATAACAACTACCAGATGTACTGCAGTGGCCTGGCAACAGCCCAGGGGCCATGTCTGTCTTGTTCATTGCTGTAACCCAGAGCCTGGCACACAATTTGGCAAATAAAAATGCTCAACAAATGGATGGGTGAGTTAATAGATGAATGATGTCATCTCTCCCATGCAAGTCCTAGCAAATGTTTTCTCCAATTCTCCCTCTGGGCTGCCAGTGGTTCTGTACTGCATTCATACACAATCCACCTGGAGGAGGAGGCCAGGGCCTGCTGGACTACCCACACGGGCTCCCCATCACCCTGGGCTTGGTCTCTGTAGTTGCAAAGAACACAGATCCTGCCATTTTCCCCCAGGCCTTGGAACCTTTGCATTGTAACTCCTGATGACATGAAAACAGAATCAAGGGCTTTGTAATGTTTCAGCACTGTACCAATGTACTAATGACTCAGTGTGTCCTAGACATGTGCCTGGCACTGCCAGCCAGCTCCATGGTTGTGCCCTTCCATCACCAGCAGTGGTTGCATGAGGATGACGGAATTCCCTTGGCAGGCTTGAAGTAGAGCCACCCAACACCTCCTGGCCTACTCTTTGCTATTCGGCCTCATTACTGCTGGGCTCTCCTAGTACCATGTGTTCCTGAATTTTTATTGCCTCCTGGACAGGGGTATCTCTCCTCTAGGGTTCATTGTGGAGCCATGACTTCACTTGAACACGAGCTAAATGTGACGGTGCTCCAGCTGTTGTCATGTCAGAGAACAGTGCCCGTGCACTTCCAATTCCAACAATGTCCTTTCTTCCTGTGAGTGCCCCTCAGGCGCTTGGTCATGGATTACTTTGTCAGCCAAACACTTTAGGGTTAAATACTTTGTGTTCATGATTAATAACCAGTAGAGGCTTTTACTTAGCATGTAGGAGTACTTTCACTAGTTATCTACAAATCTACAACATACTAATATCACTAACAATGTCCACTGTCCAGAAGTACTGTGTGCCAGTCACTGTTCCAAGTGTTTTACATATGAACTCATTTCTTTCTCCTAACAATTCTACTGGTATTGCAATCTCCACCATTTAAAAATATTATTGCAATCTCCACCATTTAAAAACAGACGAACTGAGGCACATAGAAGTAAATAACTTGCCAAACACATTTAGTAAGCAGGGGACACAATATAAACCCAGGTGATCTTACTTTGAATCCCAACCGCAAACCCTTATGCTTATCTGAGACAATAAATGTGTGTGTGTGTGTGTGTGTGTGTGTGTGTGTGTGTGTGTTAGTTACTGGGGATTGAACCCAGGGGCATTCTATCTCTGAGCTCCCCCTGGCCCTGTTTTACTTTTTATTTCAAAACAGGGTCTCACTAAGTTTCTGAGGGCCTTGCTAGGTTGCTGAAGCTGGCCTTGAACCTGTGATTCTCCTGTCTCAGCCTCCCAAGTGCTGGGATTACAAGCATGCACCATCATGCCTGGATGACAGTAGTCATTTTTAAAGCACATCGCTCTTAACTCTTAATGTCCCCAATCTATATAATCTCTCATTATTCATCTATGTTCCTTCCCATCTTCTCTACCTTATCAGTATTGATGATCATCAGTATGGAACACCCATCATGTGTCAGGCAATGTGGTTAATACTTTGACTTTGCCAAAGTCAATGAAAACGAGACATCCAATATCTCATTAATTCTTATAATTCCCTCCTAAGATGCACATTATAATTGTCCCTCATTTTGCAAGAGAGGAAACCAAGGCCTTGTGAGGTGAAGGAATTTCCCCAAAGTCTCACAGCTCAGAAAGGGGCCAAGGCAGGGGTCCGGAGCAGCCCCACCACTCCCCGCCGGGCACGCTTCTCTGTTGGAGTGTCCTGAACCACCCCTCAACCCTCAGTGCAGCTCCATGACAATCTGGCCTCGATCCACTCTCTAGTACTTATTTATCTACTTCTTTGTAATCTGTCTAATATTTTTCCATTTGGATTTCCTGCCCCTAACCCCATTCGCCACACGCAGTCTGTGAGCAACTGGACGGCAGGCCTGCTATTTTATTTTTATTTCTTTTGCAGACCCTCCCTAGACAGTGTAGACAGGGTGTAACTACCACATGTTGTTGAATGACTTGGTGACTGGGCCCGGTCACTTGACACAGTCTACAAGGGCCAGCTCTCAGGACTGCTCCTCACTGGAGCACCGTGCTCCCTTCCTTCTGTATTAGCTTTTGCACCCTTGGCTCAAGGTTGGCTTCACTGCCCGTCTGTGTAAATAGCCCCCTTCCTTTGCTGCCTGTACAGCTTGACCCAATGGGTCCAAGTGGGGTATAGAGAAGCGTACTGGCCATCCCCCCGAGGACGTTACTGAAAGCACTAATGTTCTGCTCCCCACACTGAAGCCAAGCAGAGCAGCTAGAGCTGATCTTCTCCAAGGAGGAAATTGGCTCTAGGCTCCAGGTGTGCAGAATGAAAGAAAGCCAAGTCCACCACAGGTCCCCGTTAGTGACTAGGGAACCAACCAATATGCTCCCCACCAAAGAAGAAGAGTAGAGCATCCAAACATGGTCTCCCTGGAAGCAGCAGGATTTCCAGACAACCCAAACCAACCCCATTAGGGTACTTTATATTGCAGATGTCCCAGGCTAGACACACACTGTTTCAAGTACTTCTGTGTGAATGAGGTTGATTTCTTTCCACTGATGCTGTCATTCCTATGCAGATATATGCATAGAACATTGTATATATTATATATATTAAACAGCTTTTTATTTTGTGTGTGTGTGTTACTGGGAATTGAACCCAGGGGTATTCTACCTCTGAGTTGCACCCTCAGCCCTTTTATTTTTTGTTTTGAAACAGGGTGTCACTAGGCTGCAGAGAGTCTTACTACATTGCTGAGGCTGTCCTCAAACCTGCGATCTTCCTGTCTCAGCCTCGCAAGTACTGGGATTATAGATGTGCACTACCATGCCCAGTCTTAAACTGCTTTTATACTGGATCTTTCAGCAGTTTGTTTAGTCAAATGGATAAACTTACAAGTCTCCTAGCTTTGTGCTTTAATTCTGGTGCACATCCCAGCATCTTTCTGTAACCAGCCTTTCAATTGATCTGTGGTTTAGATTCTCCTTTATTGCTTATTTAGGGATATGCTTCTGCTATATTTATAAAATACGCTCAATCACCTTGGTCTATTCTTACTGACAAACCATAAAAATAAAGTCATACTTCACATCCTCCTGAGGTCTATCTGATAAAGATTTTGCTGCTGCAGATCAAGTGAAGCCCATTGGCTGAGATTCAGGTGCCTTGTATATGTCATCAGACTGAGGAGGGGCTGGCTGGAGCATTTAGAAGAAGCATTCCCCCTGCACTGCTTACTTATCTCAGCTTACAAAACTAAATATTTGCCCAATAATATGGCAGGTTTATGATTCACATTTAATACTCAATGAAAAAAAATCTCCATGTATGTGCATGTGTGTGTGTGTGTGTGTGTGTGTGTGTGTGAGAGAGAGAGAGAGAGAGAGAGAGAGTTAAGGTTGCCATGGGAGCCCTTAGCCCTTGGTGCTTCTGAACCTTTATGATTATGAACAATAATTAGATGTAATGCTTTATGGTGGTGAAGGGCCTAGTGGGCTCCTGGTAATTGTAAAGTGTTTGGCAATTAACTCACACTCCCTGAGATTTGGGTTGATGTAATTAACCCCATGAGGAGAAGTAGCCCTAGAGAAGGGGAGTCACATGGGTAGAGATTTGTCATGGCACAAAGGGAGACCCACACCAGTCCTGGCCCTGCACCACCTCCACCGTAAGGGTCCGCCATAGACCCCCTCCTACCCGAGGCACTGTGCTCTGATTGCTGGATCGGGTCAGTGGGAGAACTAGCCTGTGCGGTGGGGAGGTGGACAGGACCGAAGCCCAGGCATCAGACCTTCAGTGTTTCATTTCACTGGGTGTGGACATGTAGTCCCCGCAGAGCTGTGCCAAGGCAGCTGTTTACAGGGAGAAGAATTCAGAAAGCCATGAAAGGAAAAGGGAAGATGGAACTGTGTTGCTTGGCCATGATCAGCTAAATGAGATCAGTACTTCTGTCCTCTCTTCCCAAAGCAGCTGCGATCTGGGGTTGGGTCTTAGTCTGCCAGCTTTTCTAATTATTGCCCTATGAAGTGAATAATGAACATGCTCTCAGGTCCTATGGAAAGCTGGGAAGACAGCAGTATCCTTAATGCAAAGTGTTACTGAAAAAATATATATGTCTACAAATAGATCAAAATATTGATATATATTATTGTATTATGATTTTATCTTTTATGACTATTTATATAACATTTATACATAATATTATTGTATATAAAATAACATCATATATGTGAATATATGTATTTATTTATATTTATATAATATTGCAAGTAAATCCCTGAAATAAGTGGGTCATATGTTTTAACTGTATCATGTCAATCAAAAACTAGATCTCCATTTTCCCCAAAGGAAAACAAAGTATACCTCTTGTAAAAAATTTCAGCCAACATCCCTTGTTGTTTCAACTTAAATTCTCATGGATTAATTCAAACATTTTATTTTCTTGCTTGTAGGCTATGGCATTCTGCACACTGACAGTTTGGATGAGTATAGGTGTTCAATTACTGCTGGACAAACTTCCCATGTGTCGTGTCTCTGCCCCAATCCCCACTCAGCTCTGGGAGGGCTTGGTAATGGATCACAGTCTTGACTGGAGACATGGGAGCAGGCATCGATCTGGGGAGTTGTTCCCGAAGACCACCTTTGGCAGTGCTATGCAAGGGGGAAGACAGCATGGGTGTTTTCTCTCCATGCAGTGGTCTCGTTAATACCTGCCTGCAGCCAGATTCATCCCTGGGTGGCCGAGTCGGGGTGGAGGAGCAGACCACACGAGCCATGTGTTTTATTTTACTCCAAGGAAGATGCTGTGTACCACGAGACCTCCAGCACATTTGGAGAGACTGTTTTGTACCAGAAAAGCTAATTTGCTATGATTAGTTCCATTACACTTAGGAGATTGCCACTCTGTGTTTATTTGGGAGGCAAATTAGAGTCCTTTAGGTGATTTTCCCCTATGAGCTGAAGGCACTCTCCAAAATTTCTACTACAGTCCAAATGCAACCATGAACCATGATGCAAACCTCTTGGGTCTGGGAAATAGAAATGCTCACACAGCATAACAAGAAGTGGCCCTGCGCCATTTGCAAGGAGCCCTGAGAGAAATAGAGAGGGCGGGAGAGGGAGCAAGAGGGTCACAGAGGAACCAGAGGCAGGACCGAGGCCTGGGAGAGAGGCAGACAATGTCCCTCATGTCCAGCTCCACGCACTTCTATGACTTTGCAACTCTCACATTTCATTTTGTTGGTGACAAGAACAAATTCATGCCCCCCACTGTGTGTGAGCTAGAGGTGAGAGAGGAGATGCAAGCTGTAGGGACAGGGCTGACCTAAAGGCCCTAAAGGCCCAGCTGAGACAGAAAGAGAGTCCTCTGGAAGGTTTGCAGAGAGGTAGACAGGAGTGAAGGGAGAGTGAGAGAGGCTTTGTGAGGAAGCTCTGGAGAGGGAAAGGAACCCATAAGGTTCAATACTGAGAAGGCATGGGAGGAGCAAGACCCTGTTGGAAATTTCTCAATTTCTCTTCCCTCCTTTCTCTATCTTTCTGTACACACACACACACACACACACACACACACACATACCCTTTCTCTTAAAAACTTCCAAGTGCTATTCAATGTAGATCTTCTATAACTGACTATAAACCATCAATGAAGTCTACTTGTCTAATTAATGCCTTATGGAGTGAGTTTTTCTTTTTAAGGGATTCAAAAAATGTTGAATCTTGCTTTGGGGGGTTGTATGAGGAAGAACTAGCCCACCCATCCACTTTTTTTTTTTTTTTTTTTTGCGGTACCGGGGATTGAACGCAGGGGCGTTCTACCTCCGCACTACACCCCCGGCTCTATTTTTTTATACTTTATTTTGAAACTGGGTCTCACGAAGTTGCGGAGGGCCTCACTAGGTAGAGAGAGAGAGAGACAGGGAGAGAGAGAGAGAGAGAGAGAGAGAGCTGAGGCTGGCCGCAAACCCGGATCCTCCCGTCTCCGCCTCCCAAAGTACTGGGATTACAAGTGTGCACGGCCCGGCCCACCCATCCACTTTTGATTCTGGTAGTCACAACAGATGATTGGTGTAATTAATGAAGATGGAGAAAGAAGATGGAAGTTTGGAAGCCTGACCCCACATTCCTTTACACCCTTCACATTCTGTGGTGCCCCCATCCATCACCCACCTATGGTATCCCAACAGAAACTGGCTCAGGTGATCATTTCAGGGAGAGTTCTCAGGAGTGGGAGATAACATCAGTCCCACCATGGGAGCCCAGGCTGCTGCCAATCCGGGGGAAGTTGGTCTCACCTGCTGCAGCTTATCAGCTGCTCACTCTCATTTTGGAGAGAGGCAGTAAGGCCTGTCCTTTCCAATTCTGTACAGACTCATTAGGCCCTGGCTCAGCGGGGAGCAGAAAGTAAGAGAGCTATTCCAAGTGCAAGCAACAGTCATCCAGGCCATCTGGGACCCAGGAACAGAGGAATAAAGGCTCTGAGACTCCGTCTCAGGGTGCAGAGGCAGGTGTCAAAGGCGGCGGCACCTCCTTCTTTTGCTTAACACATCTCTGCAAGACTCGAGACCTTGCACATTTACTCCTTGTGCTGCTCAAAGGAGCTTTATTTTGAGAGATTGAAAAAGCAAAGGAAAGCCAAGTGTTCATGCATGCAGTCTTCCTAATTAATGGCAGCCCCCAGTGCGAGAGGAAGCACATCAGAATTTGTGGAAGCAGCTGTTCTCCCAGCAGCGGTCTCTTCTCAGGGAAGCTGCAGGCGGCTGCTGCTCTCAGATGCTGTGAATTCAGAGCTTCTGACCACTTCAGTGAAGGGCAGGCAGAGGTCTGGGGTGAAGTCATCATTCCTAAAGCCAACCAGGGACCACAGAACCTGGAATCCACAAGTCCAGTGGAACACCAAGCCTGTGACAATTGGCGCTTGCTGTGTGTCAGACCTTATGCTAAACTCATGACCTGCACTTCCTCCTCTCATCCTCCCAGTGACTCTACACAGACTAGTGCCACCTCACCAAAGGGGATACATCACTGCCCACCAGCACCCAATGAGGAAGCATGCAGACAAGACTGGAGCACAGGTTTGTCTGACTTCAAGCCCCTGCACCACACTCTCCTCCAGTGTGCCAGGCTGCCTCCTCCCATCATACCCTTCTTTTGTGGTCAGGCTATTACCAATGCCTGACATAGCTGGGATTAAATTTCAGCTAGATAATTATGAAAATGAACTGTTTGTTTTATTGGCTGCCCTTCATGAAGTTGTCCCTAACCCCAGGGCCCTACTCTGTGTTCACAGCACACGCAGGGGTGACCCCATCACGGCTCACACTGTATTGCTGTAATTACTTACTCACATTCGCCTTTCCTGCAACACTGTGAGCTCCTGGTGTGTGTGTGTGTGGGGGGGTGTCTTTGTATTTATTCCTAGCAGCTAACACAATGTCTGCTTTATAATAGATGTTTACTGAATGAGTGACTGACCTAAAGCATTTCCTGAATAAAACACATAATGAAAGAACAATGGCGCAGCTTCATGCAATGGAGACAGCCGCAGATGTGCAGCCAGGGATCCTGCCCTCAAGTCCAGCTCCTGGACTTACTAGCTGTGCGCCTTGAAACAAATCGGGATATTGGGAGTCAGTCACGAAGGGAGTGGCATATCAGGAGTCGGTCCTGAAGGGTTCGCTTGTAACGGCGTTATTGATGTATTTGAATGTCATGGAGGACATGGTGCTCTCGAGGTATTCCTCATGGCTGCCCTTCCAGCTGCACACTGTTAACGGGGCACTGCCTGTTCTCCTTGGATCCACTCCCCCCTGAAAGTGGCCTTGATACGCGCGTCTGAGAGCACCGTGTGAATTAGATTGCAGGGCCCGTCATCGTCATCCCTGCCCGGAGCGTGTGCTGGCAGCTGGAAGGGCAGGTGCAGAGTGCTTCAGGCAGGGAAGTGTCCTTGCTGCTTCCTGTTGCATAGGTTCCCTGGAGGCCAAAAGTGTTGCACAGTGATGGCAGAGATGTGACGAGTGAGTCAGCAATGATTCTAGAATTCTGGTTTTGAAACATACTCGGAAGGAAATGATTTAAATTTGTCTTTAAAATGGGAAAAAAATATGAAAGCAGCCACTCTGAGGTCTCTTTGTAAAGGGCTTTGTATTGCAGGAATGAAAGGAAGTTACAGGAACTGAGAATATGTAACCTGGAGAAGAGGCCCAGGCAGCAGCTGCCGGGCCCTCACCTATGCGAGGGTTGAGGGGAGGAGAAAGGGTCTTTGGGGGAGTGGAATGTGGGGTGAAGACTCAGGCTCTTCAGGAGGGGAACTTTCTGATAACTAGAGCTCAGGGGCAGTGAGCTTCCAGTCCCTGGAAGAGCTCCAGTCTCGATGGCCACACGGCAGGCTTGCTCAAATGGGCTGCAATCATACCAACGGGCCCTGATCAGGTGAACGTGAAGGTTTCTTCTGTCCCTGACATCTGACCAGAGTGTTCAGCCTCCTAATTGCGAGAGGTCAATGCTGAGCCCACAAGAAGCTAGGCGTGGGGCCTACCCTGGGCCTGGAAGTCTTTGGGTTTGCTTGTTTAATTCTTTCATGTCTTTGCTGTTGGTGGCAGATGCTATGATTGGCTAACTCAACAGTGACTCCCGGCCTCCTCCTTCCTTGCCATCTTTCTTTATAGAGGTTGGGAGAGTTAAATTCCTGACTCCTCTGCAGCCAGAGCTGACCATGTGACCAGACATGGCCCAGGTCTATAAACGGAAGCTCCTGTCCCTAGACCCAAAGGGCTTATGGGAAGGAGTGGTTACCAGACCCAGAAGGAGAGCAGTATGGGAAGCACTGCTTGGCCGGCCTGCAGCCTCAGACATCCCTGAGAGAGGGGACATGTTAATACATATCCACACCTCATTCTTCTTGGGCTGATGCTCCCCACGGTCCTATCCCAACCCAAACCTGGAGACAAGTTTCACCAATGTCAGTCTCATGGGCAAAAGGTAAAGAAAAACAGAGAATATGTAGAAGGAAAAGAAAGCTATCAGGCAAAGGACCTAATTCCTCCTCAGCTGTGATGTCTGGAAGTGCAGCAGCCATTTTACAACCATGAGGTGACACTCCTGAGGGACCTCCTAAGGGAAGAGTGGGCCCGGGAATCTGACCCCAGGAAAGTAACTTTCCTTCACCCAGTCTTGCTATAGCTTTAAGGTTCTGAGGCTGTTATCAGTCACTTGCTCCTGAGGGGTAGGTAACATGGAACCAGGTATTATAAACTTTAAAAGTTCGGATTTTCCTGCTGTCATGATATATACCCTGGAAACAGACTATGAGCATCCCACATGGGCAAGCAGGTGCATGGGGTGGTAAGGAGGAGGCTGCCCTTCCCTTCTTACCTTCCCCTGACCATGACCTAGTAACACAAATACACCAGTGAAATCTCCCCACACCTGTGCTCGTGCACCCCACCCTGACCCCAAAAGGCACTGGCCCTGGGTCCTCATCTTCTCTCTGGTCCCTACCATTCCCTTGGCACTCCTTCCCATGTTGCCCCTTCTCTTTCTCTCTAGGACCTGGAAGGAATATACTGTCTCTTGGTTCCTCTCCTGGGTCCCCTCTCCAGTGACTACACCTGATGACTGACACCTAAAGATTACAAAAGAGGCTGGGACCCTGGGAGAGTTCGGAGAGGTCAGGGGGACGTAGCTGCTCTGGCCGGCAGGGCTGACACCCAGATGTCCATTCCAGCTGATGACTGTGCTCTATGGCTGCTGCAGATATTTTATGTGACCTCACTGGTAAGAAGGTCTCAGAGGCCCTGGCAGGATCCTGTCCTGGAATCCTTGACTGTGGGATGATCCATGGGGACTGGATGGGTGGAGTCTGGCCCTTCCAGTGACAGAAGCCTGCCTGGTCTTCTGCCATGCACAGCCATCAGCACACAGTGCATCATGCATAGGCTCGCAGGTGTGCACGCATGTCCCGATACCTCTCAGACATCACTGCACCGCTGCACAGTGGGTAAGAAACAGCTCTGTCCTCCAGGGCTTCAATCTGGGGAGATCAGCAAGCACACCTGCAGGGAAGGCTCAGCAGACATTCAGACACTAAACATGGTGGAAGTGGCCCTGTGTGCTGTAGAAATTCATGCTAGAATTGGTCAGTACCAGTTCTGGGCCCATGATTCACTTCAAGCAGGCAGACCAGAGCTAAAATTCCAGCCCCACTGCATATTAGCTGTGTGACTTTGGACAGTCATCCCCTCTGAGCTTCACTTCCCTTATCTATAAAATGAAAATAAGAATTCTCACATTTCTGTGCTGTTTTAAAGATTATAAATAATAAATATAAATGATTATACAGTGATACCATGACTATGTTGTTTATTATATTCCAGGTAAAGTCTTACATAGATGAACTCCATGAGGTATATATGAGTATCCTCCTCAGTGTATAAAGGGGGAAACTGAGTCATTGAGACACTAAGAAACTTGGCCCAGGTCAGCAGCTGGTAAGTGACAGAACCAGAATTTGAACCCAGGCTGGAAACTGTTGCCTTAACCACTGCACCACACACATCGTTGTTCCTTCGATGCGCTCCATGGCCGTGGCCACCACCACCACCCACCCCTAGTGTGAACTAGACTACTTGGTGCCTGAAGGTCTGAGCACACCTTGTTAGTGAAGTGGGAAGGAGAGGGGAGGATGTCCCGGCGAGGGCACCCAGGAGCACAGGTGAGAGCAGTGCTTGCCCTGCCAGGGGCAGAGCAGGCCTGCCTGCCTGAAGCTCAGCATGGGCTCCAGAGCAGTGAAAAATAACCCAGGGTCGTGGGGCTGGGCCAGATCTTGGGGGCCCCTGAAAGGCGGGAGTCTGGACTTGACGCGCACCGGAGACACCGGGCCCTGGGACCCGCTGGATAGAAGCAGTGTTAGAGAAAATGAGCTTGGGGGCCTCCCCGTCCAGGCTGACCTCTGCTGCTCAGCTCATTTTCTCAAACACTGCTTCTCATGCTTATGAGGTCTCAAATGGTGAGACCATGGAGAAGAAGGGCGAATGTGAGCTCTGTGAGGGCCAAGCGTGGAGAAGGAGGCACAGGAGTGAAGAGAAGGAGGCGTGAAAAGATGACCCCCTAGTTTGCCCCCTGTAACCCTTCCAAGGAGCAACGGCCTCATTCCTTAGCTCTCCCTCACACTTTGACTCTCTCACACTGGGCCCAGGGCAGCCAGCCTTTACAGAGCGTTTACTATGGCCAGCCCTGCACATGAGGGGCGTCTCAGGAATCCACACTATGAGCCCAAGGTTTCTCCTTCCAGTGAAAAGCATGTTGGAGAAACACACTGTGTATATACTCTTCGGAGCTCATCCAGAAGATGGCTGAGGAGCTGCAACCACAGAGGGAACACAATCGGCTGTACAAAAAGCTGTGGTTAAGCCGAGCATGGTGAGCACACCTGTAATCCCAGTACTTGGGAGGCGGAGACAGGAGGATCACAGGTTCGAGGACAGTCTCAGCAACGTAGTGAGACTCTCAGCAACGTAGTGAGACTCTGTTTCAAAACAAAAAATAAAAAGGGCTGAGGGTGTAGCTTGGAGGTAGAATGCCCTTGGGTTCAATCCGTGGTAACACACACACACACACACACACACACACACACACACACACACACTGTGGTTAACAATTCTTTTGCTAAGAAATCATAGAAACCTGCCCTTTTGACACAACACTCATGCCCACTCAGTTTTTAAAGGGAAGATGAGTGGATAGCTTTTCTATCGACATCCAAATGAAGTCAAAGATGACTGAGAGTAGATGTCACCATGGCTCTTAATTTCTGCCCTTGGCTAAACAAGAAATGGGTCAGAACATTCCCTACACTCCTTAGAACAGGACTGCAAGGTCTGTTGTTGCAAGCTTGTTTGTCGTCTGCCTTTATCATCCAAGAAGACACAGATTTGAGGTTTGGAGAACTACTTGGAAGGTTGACAGATTCTACCTTTAGGCAGAGGAAGAAAGCAAGGTGGGAAATATCTGGAATTGAATGAAAGAAAATAAAGAGCGAGTTAAACCCTTTGTTGGACCCAGCCTCTCTGTAGCTTCTTCCAATTCCCTGTGCCATATTTCCTAGGGCAGGACTCCCATCCTGGGGACAGGAGAGGCCGGGGAAGCTCCAGAGACACCTGGGCCAAAGGGTATCTCCACCATGGAGGGTCCTGCCTGTCCAGCAGAAGTCCCTACCCAGCAGGCTGCTTCCTCTGAACAGCCGAGCCCAGCTCCCAGGCAAGGAGAAATTAGATTCGTCTGACAAGATCTGCTCTGTCAGAGAGCAAGCTTTATTTTTACCCTTAAGCCTGTGATCTTTTAAGTGTCTACAAATTGGGGAATTATTTTTACCCAGATGTAGAAATAAAATCATTCCACTTTGGCTCCCCGCCTGCACTTCCCACATGGTGTGGGCGCTGGTGGTTGGAGCTGGCTGATCTTTGTAGAGACTGAATCTCTCCTGTGCCGTTTTCTAGCTATGTTAGCCTGGGGAGGGGTTCTTTCCCCCCTCTCTGGACCTCAATCTCTTTATCTATTAAATGCACAGGGTTGAACTAGATGGTCTCTGTGATATGAACAAATGAAAAAAAAAAGTTTCCAAAAATACAGCTGTTTTATTTATTTTTATTTTTAAAACAAATTATATTGTGTATATTTAAGGTGTGCAACATAATGCTATGGGACACATATAGATAATGAAAAGGTTATTATAATGAATCAAATTAGCATATTCATCACAAAAAAATGTCTCTCTTGTCATGGTACTGGGGATTGAATCCTGGAGTGCTCTACCTCTGAGCTACACCCTCAGCCCTATTTTATTTATTTACTTTTAGTCTGAAACAAGGTCTTGCTGGATTACTATTCACTAATCTCAAACCTGCCATTCTCCTGTCTCAGCCTCTCAAGTATCGGGATTACAGATGTGAACACCTGGCAAAATACATCCGTTTTAATGCAATCTGATTTGTCTTTTCTCCTCTCTATGTATAAAAAGGAGAACATAGTGTTTCTATAGATCTGAGAACATTCACCACATTTTGTTATTTTTATCATACTTACAAATGGAAGGAACACATAATAGAGGAAAAATAAATAGAAGAGGGCAAGAAACATAAACTCTCGGGTTTGTAGAGACCACAATATCCAGTGGTCAGCTTCAAGGACCACCTTTGCAGATACTTGGCTCCAGCCTTTTTCTGACACCTGGCTGCTGCTGCTAGGTACTTAGGAGTAGAATTTCTGGGAAATATGGTAAATTTATATTCAACTTTTTAAGAAACTGTCAGGCTATTTTCCAAAGTGGCTGTATAGTTACACATGTTCATAGCAATGATGGAGGGTTGCCATTTCTCTGCATCTTACCCAGCATTTAATTTATCATCTTTTTTATTATAACTATTCTTGTGAGTATAAAATGGTATTTCACTGTGGTCTGAATTTGCATGTCCCTAGTGACTAATGATGTTGAGCATCTTTTCATATCTTTAGTAATCATTCATATATCTTCTCTAGTGAAATATCTATTTAAGTCTTTTGCCCATTTTTAAATTGAGTTATTCTTCTTACCAAGTTCTAAGAATTCTTTGTACATTTTCCATACAAGTTCTTTATCAGATAAAATTTTCAAATATTTCTCCCAGTACATGGGTTGTCTTTCCATTTTCTTAATGGGTATCTTTTGGAGAATAAAGTTTTCAATTTTGATGAAGTTCAATTTATTGATAATTTTCTTTTATGGATCATGCTTTTGCTGTTATAACCAAGAACTATATGCCTAATTCAAGGTCTTGAGGATTTTTCTTTTGCAGTTTCTTCTAAAACTTTTATAGTTTTAGCATCTACATTTAAGTCTACAATCATTCTGAGTACTTTTAGTATGTTGTATGAGATGAGCATCTAAATTCATCTCTTTGCATGTGGATTTCCAATTGTCCCAATACTATTTGTTGAGAATACTAACCTTTCCCCCATTGAATTCCCATGGCATTTTTGTCAAAATCAATTGGCTTTAAGTATTTCTTGATTCTGATTTCTGTTCTACTGCTCTATATCCTTATGCTAGTACAGCACTGTTTTAATCACTGTAGCTTTATAGTAAGTTTTGAAATTGGGAAGTAATCCCAGTACTTGGGAGGTGAGACAGGAGGATCACAGATTCAAGGCCAGCCTCAGCAACTTAGTGAGCCCCTCCACAACTTAGTGAGACTGTTTCAAAATAAAAAATAAAATAGGACTGGGGATATAGTTCATAGGTAGAATGCCCCTGGGTTCAATCCTTAGTACCACACACACAAACACACACACACACACACACACACACACACACACACACACACAAAAGACCTCCAATTTTGTTATTCTCTTTTCAAAATTGTTTGGCTAACCTGGGTCTTTTCTGTTATTATGCTAATAGAGTAACAGAATAGCTACTGAGCTATGTTGCTTTTCCATACGCATTTTAGGGTTAGCCTATCACTTTCTGTAAGAAAAAGGGAAGTAGAGCCAGAGTTTTTTTAGGAATTATAGATCAATTTAGGAAGAATTGCCACCTTAATATTGGGTCTCCTAATCCATGAACATTGGCTGTCTCTCCTCTTACTCCTTCTCTAATTTCCCTTAGCAGTATTTCATAATTTCCCATGACATGTATTCCTAATCATTTTATTCTTTGTACTGCTATTGTGAATGGAATTTTCCCTTTATGTTTGGATTGTTTGTTGTCCATATATAGAATTACAATTAATTTTTGTACTGTGTGACATTGCTGAATTTGTTTATTAATTCTAATAGTTGTCTGTGTGCACTCCTTAGGATATTTATCTAGCCATTTTTACATTAAACACAATCATACAAGCCTAAATCCCCTTTACCATCTCACAACAGACAAGGAGCCACAAATTGAGGAAGCGAGCAGTCCAAGTAACAGGAACACTGGTATTCCTAAGAGTTGCATACAGTCTACAGTAAAGAAGAAAAAGGGGACAGGTGGGGGGGAAATACACAAGAACTCCAGAGGTTTAGTAACCTGGGCCCATTCGGGGAAGGGGTGAGCAGCACCACATAGCTCAAAAGCCAACCAAGAACACCATGGCATTAGCAGCCCATGATAATTAACCTCCCAAAGAGAAAAATTAAAAAAAATATATTAAGTTCAATGGCTGATATCCAAGAAAAATAAATATATGCATCTGTCTGTCTACATAAAATGATAATGTTTTCAAAGTTGTAACATTTGATAGAATACATTTTTCTCTTCTAGGAGTTCCACCCACAGAGATGCTCCCTGAAGTATTACTGTCTTCTTTTTTCCCTGAATCCATAGTCACCCTGGCTACCACCAGGGCAGTGAGGCATTTCCGCAGCAGTTCCTGGGGGACCCTATATTTTGGAACCTTGTCAAATTAATTTGCCTTTAAAAAACTCATAATTCAGCCTTGAGGAGTTTGCTAAGTCGGGGCAGAGGTTGGATGCTGCATGTTTGTGTTCTCAGGATAATGGCCTGACAGCCAGGCCCAGGGAAAACATTATGCAGTGGAAATTAATACCATGGAATGGCCTCTTCAGTCAGAGGAGATGAGCCCAGGCCAGAGCCACTTAAAGTGAGTTAATTGTTCAAACATAAGCATCACCCCTGCCCAGAGGCAGCACAGCCTATCCCAGAGGCTTTCTTTGCTGGCTAGCCTCCCTCAGCCCCTGGAACAGCTGGGTGGGCCTGAGGGTTGTGGAGGCCCAGGGAGTGCAAGAAACAAACACAGGCAGTGCTTTGTAGGGCTCCTAAGAGACTGCCTGGAAACAACCCCTGGGCTGGGGATGCTGAGGAGGGCTGGCCGTTCCACAAGTTCCCAGAGACACTTCACCTATGTGCCTTAGAGGGGCAGGTGGTAGTCACTGGAATCCCTCCTGTTTCCATTGGCAACATTCAGGGTATGAACAGGGTGCTGCTCTCTGTACTGCAGTCCTCTGGGTGGGAGGGAAATGAGAGAGAGAGAGAAAGAGAGAGAGAGAGTGAACACCAGCGACAAAGATGCCATGTCATCGCTGATCCTCTGGGTGTGACTCTCAGTCCTGCTCATCTCCAAGTCCTGGGAAGATTCTCATGCCTCCTCCACCTCCTTGTCACATCTGACCCCTATCTCCCCAGGCCCATTCTTATCCTGGACTCCCCCTCTGCCTCTTTGGAAAATTCATTCTCTCCCAAAGATATTCTACCCCTGGGATCTCTGTTGTAAGTGTGCTGGGGAGGGCTGTGCTTTGGCTTCTTGCAGACATCCTGAGAGCAAACAGCCAGAGCAAATTCCAGGCCGCGGTTCACAGCACCCCATGGGATTCTGAGGTACCCACCAGGAGCCACTCTGCCTGCCTGGTTCCCTGGCAGCTGCTGAGCCGAGTTCAAGCACATCAAACAGTAGCTGATTTGGCACTTGCAGGCTCTGGTGCCCAGCACAGGGGATTGGGATCTGTACGCTGCGTCAACTTTTAGCAGACAGAAGGTAAGTCCAGCTGGAGGGGAAAGCCACTGTCTGGGTTGAACACCCTTCTCCAAGCTGTAAGCTGGAGCCACTCCAGCCACACTTTCCCCATGTTCATACCCACACCAGGGCACGGGCTGAGCATTTGCTTATTGACCACCTCTTTCCTAATATCAAGCCAGGAGCAGGAGAGGGTGGGTGGGGGTCCTTGTTGCCTAGGAGAGGAAACAGAGACATCACAACCAGGCACAGAGATAGTCTAGATTCCCCTCTGGAAGGCTCTGGAGAAAACCAGAAGCTAAAAACAGGCCTGCAAATAAGAAATCAAGCAGACAGGTAGACAGCCTTCCTGTGTCAAGAAATTATGACCAGATTCAGGGAGCATAGGATGAGTAGCCTGGTGAAAACACAAAAGCATTTAGCGTGAGGGCGGCTGGCTAATCAGGACCTGAGGCGGGGGGACCAGGCCTGTGGGGGCAGGGCCAATGAAGCACTAGCCTAGGGCATCTGTGGGAGAGCTAAATATGGGAAACTCAAACAGAAGCACGGCTTGTCCCCTGCCAAGAAGCCAATCAGAGCTCTCCAAACAGCAGCTGTTTCACTAACAATGTAGGAACCTTTCATGCTTCCAGCATTGTCAAGGCCCGAGTTGCTCTACATGAGTGGGATTGCCCTTCAAATGGCACAGGTTTTTATTTTAATAACTTTAAATATCATCCCTCAAATCAACACCTATTTACCATAGGAAGGGGGAGGGAGGGAGGGAGGGAGGGAGGAAAAGAGGAAGGAAGAAAGAAGAAAGAAAGATAATCACAAGGCCCATGATTCCCAAAATTAATTCATGCAAACAATGAACATTCACTGAGCCTGACGTGGTGGTAGCATGCCTTTAATCCCAGTACTTGGGAGGCTGAAACAGGAGGATCGCAGGTGCAGGGTAACTTAGCGAGACTCTGTTTCAAAAGAAAAAAGGGCTAGGGGTGTAGCTTAGTGGTAGAATGCCCCTGATTCAAACACAGTACCCCCCCCTGCACACACACACACACACACACACACACACACACACTCGCTCGCTCACTGTTATGTCCTAGGTACCATATTGGATATAAAATGCCTTGGGCATAAACTCTGCTCTTGAAGCTTACAGGGTGGTAGAGAATATATACTGTATACACACACAGCCACAAACAAAGTAGATGGTGGCCCCTTGCAGGACATCTCTTTATTGGTGAGTTCTGAGCAAAATTCTATGGCCACACATGTGTTAGTGCATGTATTTCCTATATGTATGTGTTTTCTAGCTCACTGAGAAGGCCAAGAAATAGTGACATCCTAGTAGCAAGAACTATGTCTAGTAACCCGATGTTGCTTTTTAAATATCTTTCTCCAAAGAAAGAACCCAGCATTACTTGGAGAAATAGCTGATTCTAGGGTGGGAAAAAACTTGTCAAAAGGATGCAAAAGCCAGACTGAAAAAGCTCTTAACAGACAAAGCTAGAACAATTTGAGCCCCAGGATAAATAATAATTTGGATCATAACCTAAAGAATAAATATCCATGAGTGTATTCTGATATAAATTATTGGATTAAGTACATAAATGGGAAAGAAGGGATGAAGCTTCCTTACAGAGAATTCTAATGAATAAATGGAGAAGGAATGGATGAAATAGAAAATCACCATTAAAACAGCCCAGTAATAATTGCTGGAGGCAGAATGCTTTGATGAATTATCAAATTCAAAGGTGAAATTTTAAGGGAGGGAACAGTTTCAATTTACTAATTATTGTGGTGGTTTTAACAAATGATCACAAATTCTCTGATACCCTGTTTTCCGGGAGGTGGTTGTAATTCCCCTCCCCTTGGGTATGGGTTGAATGTAGAGACTCACTTCTAACAACCTGTATGTGGAAGGAGAACTACAGTAACATTATAGTGGAGAAACCTGCCAAATATAACCTTCACAAAGTGATCAAGGTCAATATCACCAATGATGAGTCATATTGATATCACGTGCCTGCTGATATGATGGGATGAGTAGGATATGTCCCCTCTGTGGAATTCTTCCCCCAAATCCATAATCTTGGTGTGGGAGTGAGAACACATCAGATAAACCCAATCTGAGGGGCGTCCTATAAAATATCTCACTCCTACTCTTCAAAAGTGTCAAGGTCAGCTGGGAGTGCTGGTGCACTGAGTTACAGGTGGCTCCTATACTCCCAGCACTTGGGAGGCTGAGACAGGAGGATCTCAGGTTCAAGGCCAGCACATAGTAATTTAGCAAGACCCTGTTTCAAATAGGGCTGGGGATGTAGCTCAGAGGTAGAACACCCCTGCGTTCAATCCCCAGTACCATACACAAAAAATGAGTCAAGGTCATATAAGTCAAAGATTTGGGACAGTCAGAGTTCAGGGGAAACTAAGAAGACATGACAACTAAATGTAATGTGGTATCCTGGATCAAAAAAAAAGACATTAGTGGAAAAACTAGGGAAATAAAAAAGTCTACAGTTTAGTTAATATAGTTAATTCAACGTTATTTTTTTTTAGTTTTGATTAATGTACCACACTTGTGTAAGATGTTAGTATAAATGGAAACTAGGCCAGGGTATACAAGAACTCTCTATATTATCTTTGCAACACTTTGGTAAACCTAAAATTATCTCACAATAAAAAGATTTTATAATGCTCTGACTAGAGACCTCTAGTTTTAGGCAAGATGGAATAAACTTGCTGTAGCCTGTCTTTCCTACTGATTAGAAATAAAAACTCTGAGCCAAATACAAAAGCAACTACCTGAGTGCTCTAAAGAATGAGAGGAAATCATAACAGGTAGGTTGGGAAAGGAAGTCAAAACTTAAAGAACAACAAACACACTTGTGGTGAATGTCCTGGTTTCTGTGCCTTTCATTTGTCTGATGGGTTTGAACCAAGAACAAACCAAATCAAGGAAATGTGCCCTGATAGAAAGCAAAATTCCAAGAAAAGCCTGTGTTTGTAGTTAGAGCACTTGGAAGCGCCCCCCCCCCCTGAGCTGGAGAGTGTAGAAAGAACCCAGGGGGTATTTCCTCTGCTCTTTCTGCTTTGATGCCCCTGTGTGGAGGCCAGTCCCTGCCCCATGGCACCACTATTGCCAAATGTGGCTGTGGTGCAGGCATCTCATACTCCGAGAGAAAATCCATTTCTCTACATATAGGAACTAAAGAAAGATGCACTCATTGTGCAAAATTAGGGTGATTCTTTATTTCTCTCACCTTTTTCCTGCTTCAATCGATACAATTCAGAGAAACCCCATCTCTCTAGCCAAAGGAACAGAAAAGGAGACCCTGGGAGCTGGAAAGTGTGAGGAGAAACATGCAGAGGTGTGAGCAGGAACTGGGGATCCCCCACTTCTGTGTGTGAGCTAACGCTGATCCTGAGCTCAGGGCTGAGTGTGCATGTAAGGAACACCCCAAGAAACGCAGCAATACTCCACTTGCCCTGGATTTTCTGTTTCACAGATGGAGAAAATAAAGCATTAAGAAGTTTAGAAGCCTACCCAAGATTATACATCTGATAAGTATGTACCCTGGAATTTGAACTCAGGTCTGGCTCCCAACCA
This sequence comes from Glis glis, assembly GCA_004027185.1. Classification (NCBI taxonomy): domain Eukaryota; kingdom Metazoa; phylum Chordata; class Mammalia; order Rodentia; family Gliridae; genus Glis; species Glis glis. The sequence continues at coordinate 39,285 of PVJS01012490.1, forward strand.
CCACTGTCCTCCTCTCCGGAAGAACAATCCAGAGCAGAATGATCTAAGATATTCCCTGGTCCTGAGCTGCCCCTAACTTATATCCCCCTACCCCCAGAAGCATTTCTAATCAGGTGGAGCTTGCTTAACAGGCCTGTGACAGGCAGCTCTGAAGGAAGAAACTGGAGGGTAGGAGCTGACAAGAGGCCCCAAGCAGCTTGAATGGCTGTTGAAAAGGAGCCAGGGACACTGTTGCTAGGCAACCCATCCAGGCCTCTAGTCCTCATAGGACTGGAGAGCTTCCTCGTAGGCTCCTCTGTTCTTTCTCAACAATGGCTGATCAGCTCCTTCTTTCCTCTGGTTTGCTGTCCCTGAGTCAAAGCCATTCCCAGTCACATGGTGCAAGCAGCTTGGCTTTGCCCCAAGACCCCTGGTGGGGTCCTGATAAGGAGCCTCCAGTCATGCTCACGTCCCATCTCTCTCCCTGGGAAAGTCCAGCCCCTGTGTCAGCCAGGGATGGTGCGCCCTGGCCAAGTAGAGGGGTTAGCAAAGTGTTATAATATTAAATTGTCCCCCGACCTCATGTGGTAGACAAAGCAGCCATGTTAGAAAGGTCCTTGGGGCATGGCAGGGGACGGTTTTTAGGCAGGCTGCTGCAGCTCCCTGCTTCTCTCTCCCCTGCTGCCATGATCAGGTAACAAGCTCTCTGCTTCTGCTCTCTGCTCCCGGCCATGATGCCCTGAGGCCCTGTGGCCCTGGCTCCTGCTTGGAAGCTGTTCTAACATGGACTGAAATCTCCAGAATTGTGAGCAAATAAAATATTTCTTCCTCTAAGTTTTTCATGTCAGGTGTTTGGGTCACAATGGTAAGAATGCTGATAAAACACCAAGCATAGGCAAGCCATTTCTAACCTGGCACAGAGATTGGCAGCTTGAGTGTGGGCGAAGAGGGCGCTCCGTGACCTGTTTCCCTTTCACCTTCCTCAAAGGCGTTTGCTTGGCCACCAGTTCTGTCCAGGGATCAAGAAGCTAGTGAAGTTTCATAAATTTGCCCCTTCGACTTATTGGGATGTCCAAGAGAAGGCACATTAATCATTTTACTCTCTGTGTACTCCTTGTCTAGCTTAACTGTGACTCATTGGAGGTGAAAGGCCATTTTCACCGCCCACTATAAAAGTCCAAAAAAAATGAGATCACTATAACCCAGCAAAGAGGGTCAGACACTTCCCCCTCCCCCAGAAAAGCCATCAGACAATCAGACGATAGGGCCATCTGCCCTCTCTGCCAACTTGCCCACTGGTGTTAGCATGATTCATGGTGCAGGCTCCCCACACAGTGACCTCCTCTGGCACCATCCTCCTCCCTGTGACATAAGAGAAACGCCAATCCTTCCCACCACACTGCCCCATCCAGCCTGCAGACCATTTAGCCACCTTTTAAAACACTGAATTGTACCACTTTCAATAAACAGCCTTGCTGGATGCTTTTTATGGTCCAGATTCCTGGCTTTTAGAACTTGTGTGACTGCCAGCATCACCTAATATTTTAATATCATTAGGAAATATGCCCCCCTCCCACATATACAAGTAGAACCAAAAAGGAAAGCCGAGGAAACAGCTCCCACCTTAACTGCATTTTGATGATAAATTGCTCAAATACCACTTTGCAGTAAAGGTGTTAAACTGGGTCTTCACGCGGATGAGACCTGGAAAGACACCGAGGACCCCATAACTGCTTTCTGTTGAAGATTAAAAGCACCCTTTGGCTATACCCTAACATTTTCTCCTTGGCATTTCCAAAAGTGGAGCTCCAATTCCAAGGTCACGGGGGAATAGCATCAAGTCCACTTCCCATGTGTCTCTCTTGAGTGCATCCTGGAGTAGAACCCAGAGCTCCCCTTAGTCTTTCAAAGAAAAACAAAGTCACACATGTTGAAGAGGCAGAGGACACATGAGGCTTTTAGAACTGTAAAAGTCTCCTACTTGATGCAAGAGAGTTTTGCTTCTGACATATTATCCCTTTCCAGAAAACAGCAAGTTATAAGTTACTGTCTACCCTTCTCCAGGATTCCAGGATGGGACAACTGCCCCACGAGAGATGGGGTCATTTTCACCAGTCCATCAGATGGAGTTCCCAGGGGGAGGGAGCAGGTAACTCATTATTATTTCCTCCTTCTAGATGAAAATAAGGACTACTTGTCTTGGTGAATAAAACATAGAGTTCTCACATGGCCCCCACTCCTGCTTACCCTCCCCTCAAGAAGATATAGCCCCAGGTCTTGAAGTCCTGAGACTGTGAGTCATCCTACTGGTAACTTTTCAGTGGGGCAAATAAAAGGGATTCTGAACAACTACTCAGGAAGAAGAGTAGGGAAGTCCCAAGAGCACCCCAACACACACTCACACACACACACACAGGCACACACACCCTTCTATCACATACACAGACACACGGTCACACGTGTATACATGGTTATTGGTAAAACAAATTGGTTCACTTTCCTAAGAAAGATAAAAATCTTCCTCAGTTCTTTATCAGGCTCTGTCCTCTATTTTTACCTCAACCAAATCATTTGGAGGATTGAATAAATTCAGGCAGGAAAAAAATAAGTCATTCATGTGATGGGTTTTAGGACATGCCACCTCAAAATATAACTGTAGAAGACCAGAATATGCTAGCCCCAAACAAGCCTCTTTGGCATAAGGATTATTCGGAGCTATAATTTTGAGAAACTGTAGACCCAGCAGTAGCCCTGAAAAGTTGCCTTTTTGTAAGAAAAATTTACATCTACAAAGGTAATCTCTATTTGCAAGGATATCTCTGCTCTCTGCACCAGGAATAGGAGGATCCTTGGACAGCATCCACTCACATCTGCATAACGAACTTTTATTCTTGCTTTTCTTTGTCATCTCCCTTAACTGGGCCTGTCCTTCATCCTTCTTTCTGTTTCAGAGAAATAAAGTATTTTAAGCCTCAAGGCTAAGCTAATTTTTTGAGATCTACTAAATGAGTATTGCTCTAGATTTGGGTTATCTCCCATGTATACAGGAAGTATACCTCTTACTAAAGTTCTGTTTGCTTTTCTCTTGTTAATTTGTCTTGTGTTACAGGTTTTCCCATCTAAAAGATCATAAATGGTAGAGGAGAAAATTATTTTTCCTCCCCTGCATATGTCTCTCCCAACTCTGGCAGAAACCAAGGAGCACAGAAAGTGGAAGCTTAACACTGGAGTATGTGCTCAGGGGAACTTGCTCACAAGCTTCAAGAATTCTGTCAGGCCCTAGAATCAACTTGTTCCCAAAGGAGATTGCTTGAATTGCATCCCCAAATAAACTTTCAGTTTCCTGAATCTTCACACATCACAACCTCAACTGGTAGTGGCATTTGTGGCATTTGACCATCTTCCCTAGATACCCAGAAAAATTGCAGGAGACTTGGCAAGAAGCAGCATTTCCTACCATGCCTGGCTTTCTCCTTGGTGTTGATGAAGAGGATTAGAAGTTGATATGGGCAGAAGGAAAATTCTTTTTTTGAACATTAATAAGAATAATATTGTTTCAGTGATCAGCATTAGCATAATAAGCTGTCCCCAAACTTTGTGGCTTGAAATGATGATGATTCTCCGTTTTGCTTGTGAGGCTGCAACGTAAGCAGGGTTCAGGGTCTCTAGCTCATTTTCTCTCTACTTAGCATCATTTTCCCCATAGCTATATGTAACTGAATACAAAGGGTTTGCTTTTTTTTTTTCCCTTGGGATTGAATCCAAGAGTGCTTTGAACTACATCCCCAGACCTTTTCATTTTGTAATTTTAAGAAAGGGTCTTGCTAAATTGCCCAGGCTGGATTCAAATTTGTGATCCTCCTGCCTCAGGCTCCTGAGTCACTGATATTACAGGTGTACACCACTCTGCCCAGCAAATGGTTTGCTTCTTGGTGAGTGTGAAGCCAATGGGCATGACCAGAAGATAAATGGATGAAGAAAGATTTATTACCTGAGCATGTGCAGTATGGGATACACATTTCTAAGCACGCTCAGTTCGGGGGCATAGTTCCAGAAGAAAGATGGCAGATCCATTCCTGGGCATGCTCAGTTCAAGGTCATGGAGCACATAGTAAAAGATTAATATGATGCACATGGACACTTAAAGATGGGAGACACAAGTGCTTCTGGGCATGCTCAATACAGGGTCACAAAGATGGTACACAAACACTTCTGAGCATGTTCAGTTCAATATTATAATGAGCCAACTCTTCTCTAGGAACCTAAAAGAAAAACTTAGGAGTGGCTCTATGATCTTGAAGGTCATGGTTGGTTCTTTGTAAGTTTTCTCCAAAAATTTTAGCTGAAACAAAAGAAAGGATGTGCCGGGCGTGGTGGCGCACGCTTGTAATCCCAGTACTTTGGGAGGCGGAGACTGGAGGATCCGGGTTCGCAGTCAGCCTCAGCTCTCTCTCTCTTTCTCTCCCTGTCTCTCTCTCTCTCTCTCTCTCTCTCTCTCTCTCTCTCTCTCCTT